>JABGLY010000925.1:0-11167 GCA_013623525.1 Fusarium dimerum | reverse complement strand
TTTATTAAGTTATTAAATTACTTAATATTAATAATTTAAAATAGCTATCTTTAGTAATATAGAAGCCGGTAAGTTGCTGCTTGATTTTAATAGTTACCCTGGACTGAGACTGAGACCGAAGCTGTGACTGATGATTGATTCAGTGATTCAGTGATTCATATGGCTTACCTTGCCAATTTACAAAGTCAGATAAATGGAGGACATGGGTTGCCAAGGCTTGAGACCCCGGGCCTCGAACTAGGCTGACGTCAAAGGCAGAGGATGTGGCATGCCATGATTGTTCAGCCCGGTACTACAGCTTGAATTTTTTATTTTGTTTTTTTTACAGTTTACTACAGCTGGGTTGGGTTTTTGAGCATGTTTGATTCGGCACGAGGATCGTGTGGAAGTTTCTAGGAGATTATTCTCCTTCCCCTCCCTCCACCTTTTCCCATCATACCCTCCCCGTCGATATTGACACTCGCATTCCCATTCACAGAAAATCAGTCATGCCAGAAATCTCGTGACAAAGGTTACCTCGGACGGGGGGAAATTGAACTAAGAGGGTGGGAAAAAGAAAGAAAGAGAGAGAAAAAAAAAAAAAGAAGAAGAAAAAAAAAGAAAGAAAGAAAGGGCAAGGAGTCTCCGGAAACGACGGAAGAGCTGAAAATGTACAGTAACTTAGTTTCAGTACTTGTAAAATCAACAAATCGCAAGATCAATGGTGGTATGATCTCCTCAGTTTTCCGTCAAAGGACGGTAAAGTACAAGACCGAGGGGGATGAGACACGACAGGGTGTACACAAAACAGTGCGTGTGTGTGACAGAATGATTGATTGATTTGCTTAGAGCAGAATTGTCATTATGATGCTGAGAGAGAAAGGGAGGAATTGTCCAGAAGGCTAAAGAGATGCAAAGAATGAGAATACCATGGCAATGGCCAAGCTGAGGAGATAGAGTGAGGGAGCGAGCTCTAGAGTTTTCGTATTCACGTGAGAATCAACCAAATGAGAAGGAGAAAACCCCCCCGGAGGGCGGAAACAAGCATTGACTTACTACATGATACAAAGACCAGAAAACAAGAGAGAGAATTGGCGATTTGGCTATGACCTTGGCTGATACTTGGCTGACAAGTTGGCAATGTCATTTGTAATGGAAAGTCCATGTAACTCAACTACTAACTAGTATTGATGTGATGATGGTGTGTGAATCAGTCACCCCTGGTAGGGTACCTTGATAATGATTCCAAAGCCGAAAGCCGGCAATGATTTGAATGGACATGGAAGGCAAGGAGGCATTGAACATGTACACTCCCATGATATCAACATCATGATAAATCGGAAATTTACAGCACCAGGATCAGTATCCACAGCAGTAGCAGTACCTGTACAGAGTACGGCGCACGGATACTGTACTTGCCTGGTATGATTTATGACAGGGCTGGTAAAGAGCTTTCCTGATCGCTCCTGCCTTGACCCTTGTCCTAGCTCCTTAGCTCCCTTTAGTTCCCATTAGAGCTACTGGGGTATGGTCATGAGCCTTCTCTCGTGACGTCTACAGTACAACGTCGAAATCTCTCATCTTCAACCTCAAACACCGTCTTTTGCGCCCGAGCGTCACCTCCGCCCTAAACGTCATTCCTGTCGGTATCCGCTGGCAAGGTGAGAGAAGAGAGACATCCAGAATGAGATGACATCTACTCAATTTCCTCATCTTCTACCAGCTTGGACCAATCGGCACACACGGAGCCATGGAATGGTTCCAAAACCACCCCCCCTCCACGGCCACAACAGCAACATCAGGCTGTTACGGGATTCGGTACTTGGCTGATTTCACGGACATCGGACAGGTCGTACTGCTGTATCTGGATAGGAAGCTTTGCATCTTGTTGAGTTGATGTCTCGTGTGTATAAGTAATCATGGCCTCTCCCCTCCATCCATCCTCCTTCTCCCATCCTTCATCAGACAAGCATCGCAAGCAACGAACTCGACACAACGACAACCACTTCCAGAGGAGATATAGTCTTTCAAAGACAATTCAAAGGAAACCGAAGACCTCACAGCATCATCTCTAACACGACCAACGACTGCCATCATGGGTGTCATCTATGAACGAAACAATGCCCTTGTGGACAACCCACAGCCTACTCAGGGTGCTCACCTCACAGAGGCTGGTTCCGACTGGCTTTATGCCGTGACCGCCATTTTCATGTTCTGCTTTGTATGTTCCCCTTACCAGCTTTCGCTAACCTTACCCTTTACTCTACGACTAGACAGTCAAGCTAACCAAGATCCCCCTCTAGCTAGCTTACTATGCCCTCAGCTTCAAGCCTAACCATGGCGAGAGAATCTTCCACTACCTCTTCACTGTCGCTCTTCTCACTGGAGGTCTCGCCTACTACGCCATGGGTTCTGGCCTCGCCTGGTCTGTCGTAACTACTAGCAACAACGAAGGACGCGCAGCCTTTTACCAGATTTTCTTTGCCAAATACATCCACTGGGTCGTCTCCTTCCCAGTCGTCATTCTTGCCCTTGGTTTGGTCAGTGGCGTGAGCTGGGCTACGATCATCTTCAACATCTTCTTGTCCTGGATCTGGTAAGTTGCATTCGATTTCCCATGTCAAACTGTCGCCTGTAAATACTGACCTAAAAACAGGATCATCTCCTACCTCTGCGGCGCTTACACTCCCACCAACTACAAGTGGGGATTCTTCGCCTTTGGCACTCTTGCCTGGCTCCTCCTCGCCGTCCAGACTCTTCACTTCGGTCGCACTTCTGCTGGTCGTCTCACCGCTGGCCGTCACTACCTCGGACTCGCTGGCTGGGTCAACCTTCTCTGGCTCCTTTACCCTATCGCCTGGGGTCTTTCTGATGGTGGAAACCGTATCGGTGTCACCCAGAGCCTTGTCTTCTTTGGCGTCCTCGACCTTCTCCTGGTCGTCGGACTGGCTTTTGCCTTCCTCTTCCTCTCCAAGAAGTGGGATTACGGAAACCTCAACCTTCATTTCACCCAGTACGGTCGCGTCCCTGCTGGCAACGGTACATTCCCTGAGAAGAGCCACCATGGCGTCACTGGTGCACCCACGACTGGCACCGCCGCACCCACTACTGCTACTCCTGCTGCCGGCCAACAGGTCGTTTAAGCTCTTGATATGAGCTAGTATGACCTCGGCCTCGAGCCTTCGAGACCTAAAATATCGTGTCGAGATGGTGCGGACTGATGGCGAGCATCATCGACACCAACAGCTACTGGTGTTGCTTACATTTGAGGATTGTTGAGATAATGACTTCTAATGTTTGCGTTTTGTAAGGATATGAGATGACGGATGATTCCCTCGGGGCGAAGTGTTTAGATGAAAGATACCCTCCTTCAGATTGAATTAGAATGAGCCGGTGCGCGTTTGGGCGCTGGGTTGCGATGAGGTTGCGCTTAATGTATAATAATAGGATACCTTGATAATTACAATCTTTTATTATCAAATCTGGTGTTTGTATTCTCGCATGTTGTGATAGATAATGGTCAATGAAATGTTGCCCAAGTTGTTGTATCTGTGGACATGATTGAACTCTCACTCAGATTATGATTCTCGTTGTCTACTAACTATCATCATACATTATTGGCTGTGACACTTACGACCACAGCTATGAGATATAACCCTACGTATTGGGAGCCCGTGTAAACAGTAATCAAAGTTAGTCTAGATTCAGAAGCCCAGTCAGTTTCCGAAACAGACGGAACTATTTAATATGTTCATCGTAGTTTGGTGGATGCGATAGGAGAGTCACTCGGAGAGGGAACCAAGGGACCATACTTCGTGTTTCATATTTCTTATCAGCCTAGATGATAAACGATATGCTTTATGGTGACGAACATCAAGTATAGATAAGGTGAAGGGTTGGTGTCTTGCGTGACAGCTCATAGACACCGTTGTGCTGGTTGAGATTAGATTCAGGGCCATCGACCTGTGTAAGTCTTGATTCTTCACAAAGGATGTTATGATGTCCAACTATGTTGAGTGTGAATTGACGCACACATCTTATATCCAATTCCAATACCTTATGATAAACCAAGGGCCGGCCTATTATTATCTGAGGGCCTGATTAAACACCTTCCAACTTGATAAAACCTACAGGCAACATTGGGACTGACTTACCCGGTAGCGCTCTAAACTCATCAGTACCTCTCCCAACAACTCTACTGTAACAATGCACTTTGAGCGTTTCACTAGGACTACGAGAGGGCTATGTGCCGGATGGATTAGCAAGACTCACTTATTCTGTCCCTTTCGGTCTTTTTGTTGTTTATTTGTCAATCCCCATGAGCTGTTTGTCCCGATTCACGTCTACACATGTGCTGCTTTACGAGAAAAGCAAAGCCCGGGAAGGTGACTTCTTTCCGGGGCACCAAAGAAGAGTAGTAGGATATTTCCTCATGATGGTGACTGGTAGAGAGGCGCTAGATAGACCTGAGAGATGGACACCCGGCACTCAGCCGCTGTCGGTAACACTGAGTGTCTGTTGCACTCTCATGAAGGTGTCGTGATAAGTGCAGAGGCATGCAATAGCTTGGTGTTGAATGATGTTGTCCTGACCTGATCCATGCCCGCCTAAGAATGCATGTGATAGAGTTGCCAAGACAGACTGACTGACTCGTTGGGCGAGTGTCAGACACGTTCCCGAGAACTACAGTAGCAACGATTGACTGCCAGATGGCTTCCCAGGAGTTCAAGATCCAGTTGTCCATTGGGACAAAACCTACCTTGCAGGGTTAGTCTGCATAACACACCATTTTGTCTGTCCCTTGTTTGTCCAAAGGGACCGTAACAAGCAAACATTGTATGACATCGCATACAGAAAAAACCCCGTTGTTGTAACGCCCGCCCGGGACCAGAGGCGGTGTTTTCTCCTGCTCAATGTAAAACTCTTTGACAGTCCCAAAAAGAAACACCCACTGCAACATGTTGGGCTTATGCAGTCGAGCCCCGATCCTGTATTTTCGAGCTGAGTCGCAGCCATGATTTTCGGATAAGCATCCTGCTGAACAACCAAGTAAATTACATACCCCTCTCGAGCCTGGTTCCTGGTACATTCCCAATCAATCGGTACTACCATCACACAACACCGGCGGGGGACTGCACAAAGGCCTTCCGGGCTTGCGCTTGTCACCAGGATGGATTAAGTAATCTGAGCATGCCGTCTTGTTTTTGTGGGAGAAGGGCGCACTTGTGCACACCACCAGCCATGTGCCGGACAGAATGATTGTTTGATATCGTTCAAAGAAGAGGGACTGACTAGGTTCAATGTGACAACGTGATAGACGAGAGGAGGTACATCACACCGCAATGTTACAAGGGTATTTTGCTCCAGGCGCATACTCCTGAAATGTCCAAGATCGGGCATAGAAAGGTTGAGTTGAATATGAGGGCTTGCCATTCGTAACGTGCTACTCAGCCATGAGTTAACAATTTGAGTTGTCCCACAAGGTTATGAATCGGCGATGGAAGTCAATCCAAAACCCAATCGCAGAGAGGTCACAACGTGCCTAACCGTTATGTTTGCTTGCTCATTGGAATGTCCTTGTTATGTGGCTGAATGTTTCTATTGGCAGATGACTTCTGTCTAATAGACAACCTAGTTTGCCGGCCGATGGCGTGCATATTGTTGACTAACCGAACAATGCGGATGCGTGCTTGAGTTGGTTTACCTGACAGCACAGCACATGTTGTTGGTTGATGATTCCAAACAAAAACCCACCCAATAAAAGGGGGGAAAGTATCGATTTACCTGGCAAGTGGCGCTTGTCTCTGGCATGTAAGGTCTGACACATGGCCAAAGATAGGGTTGAACAGAAAGGCGAAGACGAGTATCACCAATGTGGTGAGTGTGGTGTCGTTGTGTGACTGCATTTCGCAACACAATGACCAATCTACAACGTGGAAAAACCAAAACGGCATGCCTGACAAACCTGACTGCTGGGTCTCTGAGAGATAGAGAGTTGCAGTCGTTGGAAAGGGTAAGTCAAGAAGAGGTGAAAGATGAGTACAAGGTGTAACCTGGCGCCAGCTGGACTCGACTGATGTACGTATTCCAGACACAGATAGATAGACAGGCTTACTGTAGCTGGGCCACCCCTTCATGTCCTTGACCCTCCAAATCTCAAAGATCTCAGCCTCGATGGGGCCATGCATTGCATTGGCTTGGTCGGCGTATGGACCCAACATGGTCAGCCCGCAGAGATGGGAGGCATCTCGTGGGCGGGCTTTCATTCTTTTCTGGGACGCAGCAGATTGTTTCCCATGATCTGTCCCAGCACCGATTCCAAGGAGTCGGAGCTCACCAAGATTATCTGACTAACATGGCCTTTCGGGTGAGTGATGCTGACGAAAAGTGTCAGTGTTGCTATTTTTCGACAATGTCCCTGGTGATAGTCTTCTCTACAATACCATGTTTGTTCTGGTGGAATAGCGGCTAGACTGGAGCAGAATTTAACGCCGATTGTGAAAAGGCGACGGGTGAAGATGAATGCGCCTGGACTAGCCTCAAACTGTTGCTATCATTCTGCCTGGTAAGGTTATTTTCAAGTACGGGATGAGGTAGTTCTGGTATGGCCATTCCGACGCCCGCCAGCTCCAGCCAGGATGCCAGCCAACTAAGCACGGCACTGGATAAAGACTGAATGAGGCTTGAACTGAAACGACACATTGTTACTGTAAACACCCACACCAGCTGAGGTTGTAGGCGCCTTGAGCATCATGTGGCTGATGCGAGTTTAGAGATCCTTGGTACCGGGCAGTGTCATCCGGGCATACCTCCAAGGCTGGTTTTTGAACAAGTTCAGTCTCACCATTTCTCAGTCCAATCGAGTCCGGTCGAGACGGGCACTGATCAATGTGGCAACTTCGTATCCCTGGCTGGGGTGTCGTCGCCTGGAAGAGAAAAAGAGAGACACTCATTGCAGTTGGTTGAGCACGAGCGTAATGTCTTAGACAAATGCACCTTGCTTCTGGTGATATGGTTGCGCCAGCCATGTGCGTGTCTGAAGCACAAAAGTCCACGCACGGGTAAGACTATTCCAGTACCAGAGCTGAAGTATTTTATTCAAAGCCACTGCATAAGAACAGGAGCCAGGGCACGCCGCTGCAAAGTCGACTAATGTTTGTGGGTGTTGCAGTACAGTAACACCACAACGTTGCGAGATAATCCAAGTGTGATAGGTCAGGTATCAACCAAACAGTTCTCGATAGACTGAACTCATGGAGAGGATGAACAACCCAATGAAAGCTGGTGGGTTTGAGAGATCTTGACAGTCAGGCAGTGAGTGAATCCTTAGCCTGGTGTTTCACAACCTTCTCTTTGTCGCACGCACGTGTGCATTGTGTACTACGGAAGAGCTGTCGACTGGTAACGAATTGTCATAGGTTGGATTGAGAATCAATATCTGTCAAGCTGTGTTGTTGTGTCTTGGAAGGATCAGTACTTGTAGCTGGTTGTGGGGAATGAAGTGGATTGATTGAAAGAGTGAAACTCTTGAGTGTGTACAGGATGTCAGTTACTGTACATGGTTGTGCTGTAATTGGGGCATGTCCAGTCCTGCCTGACGCGTGATAAGGGATTAATTTACTTCGACATGACTCTTACTGCCCCAGTTCACCTCGCTTAGAGGGTACAGTGTCGAATTCGAGGTTGAAGACAGTACGGGAAAGTGCAAGGATCACATGGTCAAAGGTCGACTTGGGGAAACGGAAGGAGAGGCGATCACTCATCACAATTCGGTATCCATACTTCGTACTCCGTACTTTGTATGGTATTCGCAAGGATTTATAAGGGATATCAAACGGGAAAACAACGGGAGTTAGCGCTAAGAGGGTCCATGAGAGGGATCCCGCTCTCGAATCCCGCACCTTGTGCTCCGTACAGAAGTTAATCGCCCGGACCGAAATCAAACTAAGACCCAACCGCTGTCATGCTAAGAGGGCTAGCTCTGAACGATGATCAGGGTTTTTGAATCGTCGCTCCATTGTCCGTTGCGAACCACCCAGCAGCAAGTTGGGTTATTTGAGCGGGATGACGTTTGACTTGTGTTAGTTGATAAAAAAAAAAACAGAAATTAGGATGCCATGTGGAAAATTCGTCAAGGAAGTTAAAATCAAGGGTATGGCTATGAGGAAGCTAAAGATGAAGGGAAAGAGAAAAGAAGCAAACATGCATTGTGAAAATGGATAAAATGTACGGCACTGGGCTGCGCTGGTTCACAGTAGCCGATGATTTGCATACGTCTCAATGCAGGCTCTCCACTTCCAATGTTCAGGTAGTCAGTCGACAATCGGACTCAGTTTTCAGAAGACCCGAAAACAACCACAAGCAACAATGTAATGTAAGCGCTATGTTGTTTTGCCATGGGCTTGTTCTTCTTCTCCCACACACACACACTCCTATGTTTGCTTGACTTGCTTGCTCTGTCTTGTCCCATCTCCAAGGTATCACTAATCACAACACTCGCTCGGCCGCATCTGAGCCCATGCTGCACCCGCCAACCCATGTACCCGACTAGTGATGCCCAGAACAAGGATCCTCAGCCCGTTGACCAGCATAGTCCCCACCCAGCGTTCAATTGATTCGACAAGCTACTGCTTGGCGGTCGTCAAAAGGGCTGCTAGAACCCTGATGCTGTCGGTTGCGTCGTGTCGCATCCGTCTCTCGCTTTTTCATCGGGGTGGGGAGACAGGAGAACAAAGGGAAACTCTTTCGCAGCCCAGAGTATGCTGCATCGATTCATCGCCGGGAAGGGGGGGCGAGGCAACAGATGCAACATGAGATTTTAGTAACAGGGTTCAGCCAATGGAGACGATCCTATGCACACGGAGGGAATGGAGCACAAACACTAGCCAAGGCACGGACTTGAAGCAGGAGAGATTGATTGATTGATGATGAGAGTCAACGGTGCCAGGAACCTGTAATCTTGGACGCGATCAAGTTCGGGTTAATTATGCCATGTGAGATTAGCTTCCTGCAGAGCAAGCCAACCTGCAAGTTATTGACGGTGAAGCAAGCAGTCGTGGCAGCAAAGTGTCAGGTAAGTAATACTTGTCATAACTGTACAATTATAATTATAATTATATGCATGAAATCGTATCCGAGATTTGCGAGTAAATTGAACTGAAGGATGGCCCCCCCAAAGCAAGGGTAAACAAGGGGATTGAGGTCTCTCCGGGAGTCCTTGTCTTTACTAGAAACACGTACTCTCAGATAGGCCCAGTCCGGCAAAAAAAAACTTCTGTCAGGTGAAAAGAGAGGGCAGGATCTCGTTTTCCTTTTCAATCCTGGAACCAACAAGCTCCAGAGAGGCGAGAAGAGGAGACGTTACAACAGTCAAGAGACCCCTCGCGTCCTACGGCATGGTCGAGCCCCCCGGTCTTTATCACCTATCACACCCTTCGGTTACGCCAGATGCATGGTTCTTTTGGTCTCAAGATGTCTCCCCATTCGTTACTCTACACCAATTCTTGCGGCCGTTGTGATTTTGCGAATAGGTGGCGCTGCTGAGAGGGGGAAGGGAGAAAAAAAAAAAGAAAACCGATAGCTTGTGTTAATCTAGAAGTTCGAGGTCTGAGACATGCAGTACAGGAGCATGCCAATCCGGCTCATGTGGAAATTGAGAGCCGGATTTTATGTCGGGTTTCGTCCGGAACGTGGAAAATAATCAATCAATAATGAAAGTTAAAATAAAAAAGGGAAAAAATAGGTAAGTGAAGATTAGGAAATAAAAGCGGCAAAGAAGGGTCGTCAACATGTCATCCACATGTTTCTCCCTACGAGGACAGTTTGTCCATGATGAATCACAGACTTGTCACGACGCTTGGCACATTCCAGCTGAAGATAAACCTTTAGAAGGAGGGAAGTTTAAAAAAAAAAGGAGACAACAATAGAAGAAAAGAAACCGTGAATAAAAGTTTAAATAAGAGTTGGGATAAAAGATGGCTACAGTACGGAGTATGTGGATTGAATTAACCCAGATAACCTCCAACAACGACGGAAGCGAAAGGACGGAAACAGCATCGAATGTTGTTGATCAATTGAAGATCGTTTTATCAACAAAAGCTCTAATTACGCTTCTGCTTAAAATCACACAGGCAAAGAAAGAAGCGCCGTATTCTGAAGGCATTCCTGTTGTTAATTCACCTCACAGTACAGAGTATTACTACTGTACAGCACTCGTTCTCAAACACCCAACTCCTTGGTCGCGGTCCTTTCCCCCCCAAAAATCCCAGCATACCGGACCACGGTCTCTCCTTATTCGCCCTCGAACAAGGTCATGACTTCCGGGACGATCCTACCTCGAGCGGACGGGGACTGGGAATACCCCTGTCGTACCCACGGACCCCCTTGTTGTCCGTCCCTCCACCCTCATCTTCCCACACTACAACCGCTGCTGGATCAGATCAGGCCAGTTCAGTTCACTCATTCGATGAACAAGGGGGCGGGGGTTCTTTTGGTCAGTGCCAGAAACGGGAGTTAAGAAGTGGTTCGGCCCCCGGTTCTAACGAATCATGGTACTGGGACACATGAAGAGTCAACTGTGTGAGCTGTCGTGGTTCCCAACCGTTCAGTCCAAATCTAACCTGCGGGCACCGAATCCAGGCTCCTGGGTCTCGTTGTTTTCCCTTTCTTTTCTTCCCTTCGATTTGAGTGGTGATATATTCCATGCTGCAGTCTTACTCGCTCTTTGTTCGTATTGGTACCGGAAAAGGAGGCAAACTGGGATCTCGAGATTAATTGACGCACGTAACCAACACATGTTTTCCGTCTTTTTCCATTTCATTTTGTTCGCATCATTTCATCTCCAATCTCATCCTTTTCTTCCATCTGTTCACATTTCTACCAGGCTCCAGCCTCTAAAAATTGGGAACTGACTGCTTACAACTCACACACACTGTGCACAACATCAAACAGAAATCCATCCCACGTTGTATAACGAACGCATTCGTCCATTTTCGCTCAATTCTTCTCTTGCTTCCCTTTTTGCCCACAAAGCCAGCCACCGGGCTCAGCGACCAAGAAAGAGGCCACGGAGAGTAGCCTAAACCTTCTTACTTTCTACTGCACTGTACAGTGCTGTCTGTCCTGTATTTTCCCTGTTAGCGCTGATCCCTGCCTTGTGCCCTTCCCGGCGGGCGCCCACCCCCATCCC
>JABGLY010000924.1:0-15822 GCA_013623525.1 Fusarium dimerum | reverse complement strand
GGGCTAGAGATAGGGGGAGAAGGAGAAGGAGGGTTATGAGATGCATTGTGAGTGTTTGAGCAGTATTTGTTTTCTGAGTGGTTATAGAAAGATTCGAAATATGATAAGAGCTCTGAGGAGGTGATGATAATGATCAGTGGTGTTGTGATTGATCAGTGGTTGTCTTGTTTAATCGTGGTGTTCTTGTTTGATGCCTACCAACTCGACGACCATCCATCCCAGTTATATACTTGCATCCCAACTCCAGGGATACTCTCACAACCTCATAGGATATCTTTTATCAATCCAGAATTAACAGACAACCACTTCAAAATATTCCTACATCAGTATCGCGTTCCAGTCATGTGGCGGGTGTGTATGTCTCAGACACGTCCCGGACGGTTGGCTGCGGCATGATCTGGAATGCTGGGGGTTATGAAGAAGGGATGGGATTGGCTTTGCATTCTAAGGTTAATGGTTTATGAAGAAATGGATTGTAAGCACAGTTTCAGAAGTTGTAGTTGTGGTTATAGCGACATATCTGTCTGGATGTCATGATAAAATCTATATCATTTGCAAAGCTTCACTCACCGGTATAATCTGCGATCATCAGCCAGAGAGCATACTAGCTGATGAAGTAGAAAGAAACAGATCAATCATTCCATTTAATACATGGACTTCTTGTGTCTACTTTAATATATTCCGAGACATTGTTCCCGTTCTTCAGCCTCTCTGCTGTGAAACATCAATCCCTTTCTAGCCACATCCCTCGCCCAACCATTTCAACATCTCTTACAATCCTCCCAGCCCTGTTACCGAATCTCTAGCCCTCCATATTTTCGACCTTGTCCCTTGCCGTCAAATATCATTTTTACCATTTCAGCTATCCAATTATTCTAGTACACACGTACATAGGATATCATGAATGGGTCGAATGGGTAACCCCCAAAGTCTGCTGCAATAAATCATCTCCGTTATCCTTCCTCCTGCCTCTTCTGACATGGCATCACCAAGAACACGCCATCCGGGCCCGCGGACGCCGGCGTTTATGTGGATCCTCCGGGTCTCCTCCGGCCATGTTCCGGCCTATCTACACGATCCTTCGAATGCCCCCAAAATGTTATTCTATAAACCCGTCGTACCTCTAATTAATATTTATATTCCGCATAAATATAAACCTGATTGTGGTGCTTATGCTATTACACCAAATGTAGTCCAATCGGCAGTGATCTCCGACTCCTATATCGGATCGGCCATCCGATATGGATCTACATGACGGCAGCCACCCCCAACGTCTTGTAGAATAATTGGGGGAGTTGTCAGACTCAGGTTGACTGTCTTCCTGATTAATGACACTGCATGAGTACCCCGCATTCAATTCACCCTACCCCGCGAGACACTCAATTCTTTATATGTTAAGCTATTGTACCCATCAAACATAGCTCCAATACTACCTTTTTTATAACACAACTCTATATCACTTACACTGAATAAAAAAACAGCCATGTCTCTCCAAAAAGTTTGTCTCGTCGGTGCAAGCGGCAACCTTGGCACTGTCCTCCTCTCCCAACTCGTCTTGTCTAACGCCTTCACCATCTCCATCGCCAAACGCGCATCCTCCAAATCCACCACTCCCTATGACTCTTCCGTATCGCACATCACCCTTCCGGACACCATGTCTGTTGAGGAGCTCGTCCCCGTACTTCAGGGTCAGGATGTAGTTATTGCTTCGTTCCCGCTCAAGGACGTGAACCAGCATCTTCGTCTGGTGGAGGCTTCAGCGAAGGCTGGAGTTAAACGATTTGTGCCGGCGGACTTTGGAAGCTGTGATGCGGGAAGTCCAGAGGCTCAGAGGCTGTTGAAGTTGTATCGTGATAAGGATCTGGTGAGGAAGAAGTGTGAGGAGATTGCCGCTGCGACACCGGGTTTCTCATGGACGGCAATTGTATGTGGACATTTCTTCGACTTCGGTCTCCGGGATGGTCTTCTACACTTTGACCTGGAAACAAGCACCGCTACAATTCTCGATAAAGGCGACATCCCCGCCTCGGCATCTACGTTATCCCGCGTAGGCGAAGCCCTCGTCGCCGTCCTCAAACGTCCCGACACAACACGCAACCGTCTTCTGTACATCCAGAGTTTCTGCAGGACACAGCTCGAGGTGCTATCCTCCCTCGAGAAAGCGACAGGCAAGACATGGAAGCGAGATTTCGTCGACAGCAAGGAGTTTCTACAAGAGTTGGAGAAGAAGCTGGCTGCTGAGTATACACAAGAGACGATGGAGGAGATCGTGTTTGTGCTGGGAGCGCTGGAGGCGGACTGGACCAAGAAGAAGGATTTTGCAATGGAGGAGTTGGGTCTGGAGGATGAGGACTTGGATGCAGTCGTGAAGAGGGTTGTCGATGAGTGGAAGAGTGAGAAGGGAGAGTGAGTAAATGTGTTAGATTAGATAACCAATAGAAGCATTCACCTATATTCTGTAGTGACACAATTGAAGCCCATCTCGTGATTACACATATCTCCGTACTGTCTCGTCAATCCGATATAAAACGATCTGCAAACCCCGCGATACGTTTCTATAAATACCACCGTCAACGTCAAACTCCCTCACATAATGCTACATACCACAGCTCCCTCACATATCGACCGCGTCTCTCACCTATCGTCAACACCTTGGCAGAACCACTTACATCATCTCGTTCGTATTCAATCTGTCAATCTTTCAAAGGCAACAGGTCACATGGCCCCCTCTCGGGTTATTATTTTATCCTTTCTCACGTTGCCTACTTGGCTGCTAGACAGTCTCGTATTAAGTACTTGAAATCAAGACATGCAGCATACCATTGCATGTTATTTTTATGATAAGCTACCGTCTCTATGTGAAATGTTTAAAGCTTGGTGATGGATCCCGCAGTGATCGTCAGTCTTGTCCTTCAGCTCAACCGTTTACTGGTATGTCACTCGTCTTGGCATATGAATCACAGTAAAAGAATGGCAGGAAAAATATGTGATGCAAGTTCGTGATTCGCATTCGTCGCTACATGCGACACAAAAACGGAATCGTGTCTGAATGGTTGTGTGTGATGCAACTACCTATCGGCCGATCGACCGAGACATGAGCACGAGGTACGATGTTGAGGAGATAAAGTTTGTGTGGGACGGAAATAAGTATAAATTGAAGGGCTGTCTCTACTGTAGTCGAGTCAGAAAGCTCTAACAGTTTTGATATTGACATGTCACTGTCTGTCACACTGAAGTCTTGATCTATAACAGTATCACAACACTCACTTCACTCACTCACCTTAATAGACAAACCTTAACAAACAATGATTTCTCTGTTCAAACAACTTGCCCTTCTCCTTCTTACCTTGTATGGCCCATAAACTCATGCTAGAAGAGTTATGCTGACTTGCACAGAGTACCCCTTTCACTCGCAGACAGCTGTTCCGATGACTGTCCAACCGTTACGACCACAGCCGAGGTCTGCTCTACGTGTGTTGTCCTAGACTGCCTCGCCATCTCCACAATCTCCAACCCAGCTTCGTGTCCGCCCAAGATACGCACCAAAACAACCTCGTACCCATGCACTGATCAGACATGCCCGGCCGGATGTGCACTCACCTCGTACGTCTATGCGTCCAGCTATGGAGAACCACAGCCTACCATCACCAAGCCGGCCTGTCCGACAGTGACATCTGTTCAGGGGTACTGCTCGACGTGTGTGATGCCAATGTGTGTCAAATTTTCAACCATCAAGTCAGAGTGCGGATGTCCAACAGCGGTACCCACGGTGACAACCAGTTATGCCTGTGACGGATCCTGCGTCGGAGGATGCGCGGGGACAGAGTATGTTTACGAAACGGCTTCGGCAGACTGCCAAGCATATCCTACTGGTTGAGTCGTAGAGTGGTCGATGCTGAGGAGCCTGTCGAGTCAACTAGGCTGAGCCGGAGAGAAACAAAGGGGGTGAGTGGGGAGAGTATGTGTTGTCAATATGGAGAAGAATAGAAGAAGAAGAATTAGGATTTAAAAAAAAAAGTCTCAAGCTTTGAGGCACAGCCTGGGTATAAGATCAATACTCTAGGGATGGGGAAGGGTTGGGTCGAAGCATTGACAACTTTTAACGGGAGAGCCGAGATTAGGATGGCAGTGTGAGTGAGGTCAAATTTCGGAGAGAGTTTTTTTTTTCTTGCTATTTTGCTTGCTTTTCTTTCTTGCGTGTGTATTTTCGTAAACACAAACGAATTAGAAAATCATGTGCCTTGACTTCAGATGCGTTCGTGCAAGCGTGTACGTCACCGTTCGATATAAAAAGAAGGTGAAAAAAAAAGTAACGTGAGGATGGTGATGATTACAGCCTTATGGGGGGAGGGTAGGGGCCGTAATGTGTAAGTCGATGATGACACAATCCCGGGTTATGGGGAAGAATGTTCAGGTGAGCGAGGTAAGTGGGAGCAAAGTTTGCGATAGTTTCTGGCCATATCCTTGAGCAACCGAACGTTGAGTGTAAGAGTGGATGAAGTCTGGAGAAGGGTGATGCTTGTAAAGTAGAGAGAAACCGGAGTGATGATGATGGCTTACAACGACCCAAGTACAGTGCGAGACGTTCTCACACAGTATTTTAACCCATCCTATAGCTATATATAGGTGCAGCATCACAGTGTCTCAAAGCCACAGCGGGGATCCCCTCTGCTGGCCAGCACTGAATAGTTGCCTGGGGCTGAGGGAGACCCCGTAGGACTTGGACCCTTGCTCTGCTGAGTGACGTCGGTAGTGCGCGGCCGGGACGCGTGCCCACTTGTCGACAAGGACATGGGGAAGATAATCAATCACCTGGGAAGTCGAATATCAAAAAGTCAACTGGGAGGTGGTATAAACAAGATGACGATACATGTTGACTGACTCGTAGGTCGTTCATGTCCGAACGATTAATAGAATTTCGTAAAGAGGATAACTGTGTTTCTACATGGGCAACTCCAGATATCACTACCAAACAGTAACACAACCACGAATGAATAACCCCCATCACAAAACATAGTTGTTAACAACACCAACCCCTGTCAAGAAAATCACCATCCAATTCCATGGCCTGTTCTCTCACAGCCCCCCCTCCAGCTGACGTTTTTTATTCTCTTACACAAACCAAAAGGAGGGGTGTGGCTTCTAACAAGCATTATGTATATCCCATTTGCCGTGTCATCCACCCCTACATCTTCGGCATCTGCCTTGGTCTTTTTTATTTTATTTTCCAGGGTTGTTGTAACGAAAGAAAATTTAACCTAAGAGCAAAAAGTAAACAAGACGACCAAAAATATAGCACCTACCTACCTAGCTTCCAAGGGTCCCCCTTGAAAATTATCTTGTGATGCAAGGCTACTAAACCTATTGGCATGAAATCATTCATTCTATTCATTCAACGCCTTAACCTGCCAAGACTTTTTTCTCTTCCATGCCACGTCGTCTCCGTGCTTTTCTGTCTAATCAATTCTTCATCCTAACCTGATCATTCAATTAATTACCTTCTTTTTCTTTTTCTCCGGCTACTCCCCCCTCCCCCCTTTTTTCCTCTATCACTAGGTTGGGTAGGGGGCGTGTAGTTTCGTCGACGTTTCGCCCTGTTCTTCTTCTCTTCCCCATCTGGGCTCTTATTTATCCTACTCCAACCATTGAATAATTAAATACTGTTAACAATCCCAACTCACACAAACACCAATCATTCCAATTTTTATTCGCGCCTAATCATCATAATATCAGCTGCTGTCTCAAACTCTTTCTACTCATAGATCAAGACACTTGTACAATTTATCTACCTAATTCGTTCCCATCTTACGTACAGCCTTCGCCACCACATATTCTATTCCGAGAGCTCCTCTACCTTACTTTTGGGTGGCTTTCTCACTTTATTACTTGGCCTCATACTCCAACTTCATTCAACCTTAGCTCCCCGTCCTGTCAGCATTCACCCAAAAAAAAAAAGTCCGTCTTCTCGCAGAATAAAGACTCCACATATTTCCCCTTCCCCCACGTCCGGCCCGATCCTACGGAATCTTTTTACGACAACTCACCAATCTTGTCCCTCGAGGCTTTGAGCTTGACTCTTCCATCACAATATGGAGGCTCGATCTCTAGCTTCCATAAATCACCTCGCGGCAAATCCGCCTCAATATCCCATTAACCCTGCACAAGAGAAGCAGGAGCCCTTGGTTCTCTACATTTCTCGAGTCCCAGGAACAAGAGGTAAAACACACGGTCTCATGACACCCAAAACCAACCTTGCTGACAGTTGTAGATGTGATCCTCTCTCCTTTCAAACCTCAACTGAAGAACGTCACTAGTGAGGACGTTGCCAACTGTCTGTACTACGTCCACCTCGAAGCTCACTCCGCCGACCACTCACATCTCAATGTTCGAGACGATGGCCACCGATCATCCAGCGACGAAAACTCATCCATTCGAAACATTCGCAGAAAACCCGTTGCGACACCTACAACTCCTGTCACACGCGACTTCCTACCTGTTCCCAATACCGAAACCCAGATTCAGGATCCTGCCCGCCGCAGAGGTCACTCCAATGCAAGCTTCGATGCTGCTCGCTTGACACCGCCATGGCTTAGTCGTGACTCAACAGACGAGCCTGCGCCTGCCTTACCTCCCCGTCCAGCACCCGAAATCCAGACTCCCGTAGCTAGAAAACCCATCGGTCCAAGGCCATTGTCGAGCCCACCTGCTCCACGCGACTACAACCAGCCTAAACCCACCAGTATTCAACAGCCAATGACCGACTTTGATCACATGGCCTCAGCTACTCAAGCTTCACAGACAAGACGAGCCGTCCCCAGCCGATCACCATCACCACGAAAGCCAGAGGTCCAGTTCAAGAACCCCTTCACTCTAGCTCTCATACGTCGTGAGCCCAGCACAGGGATGCAGTGGAACGTCGGGCACGTCACGTCCTATCAATCGGAAGCACCACCACCTGAACAGGAGGGTCATAACCCTGTATTTGGTTCTGTCCCTCCAGTTAACCAGGGCACTGGAAACCCGCCCATCAACATCCAGATAGAGACGCTAGGTTACGGGAAATTCCGCGCCATGCCCGCGAGAAAGAGTTTCGATGCCGGTCCTGGTGATTGCACGGATGCGACCATGTCCAGAGAGGGAGGCGCCGTTCTCGCGAGACAGTGCCTGATGGGTTATGCCAAGAGCTGGACCTCCAACTGGCGGGAGAAGCTCAATCGCGTGGAGCAGGATGGCTTCGGCCGGGGTCGTGGCCACGGTCGTTCAGGAAGTGTCGGCTCGGTGGATTCAGGCCACTCTCCTGTCTCGCCTACCGATAACCAGCCTCAGATCTCCCTCCAGCCTGGTCCCGGGTTGAAACCTCGAGGTTATGTCTTTACCAGCCCCTGGAATGGTCGGTGCGAGTTCCGTACCGGACCCGCTGGCCGAAGTCTTCGCTGCTACCACGTCTTGCATGAAGAGCGACCATCCTTCAACCCGCTGATGGACGTTGCAAACCCCAACCAGATCCAGGGCGGTCCTATGGCTGTCAGTGAACTCCGCTTCAACCTCCCAACTACCGAGTTCTTCAAGACGCCCGAGGGAAGAGAAGAGGTCAAGAACCAACTTCAGGGGCACTTTAACAAGCTCCTTCGCCGTGATGGTCGAAGTGATGGTAGTGATGAAGACGACGGTACAGTGTCGCCCTTTGACCTGAACCTCGGTAAAGAGAAGGCCGGCGGAGGCAATCGCGGTAAACGAGCCAAGCTTGGGAAACTCATCATTTATCCTGAGGGTCTGAAAATGCTTGATCTGCTCGTCGCCGCCAATATGGGCCTATGGTGGGGGACCTGGGAAAAGAGTTTTTAGTGCATTTTGCCATTGCATTCGCCTTCCTCGTTCTGTTCTAATCATCCTCCTCTGAGGAGTTTCGCAATTGGTCAAATTAGTTGATATTTCTGAGATTTAGCTGGCGTTGAGGATTGCATATGGGAATGATAACGACGCAAATGGAACAACGGACATGATGAACGGCCACTTGGAGCGTGTATATCAGTTTATAGGTTTTGCATATAGAACAAAAATTTCAAAATCATTCATATTTCCAAAAGACAGTGTTGTAATTAGTGACATGTCAGTCAAAGTTGTAATTGTCGACCTGTGGTTGAATCATCGTCTTCATCATCCAGTCACGTGCATCGTCACGAGATACCCAACAGCCAATCATATCCCCAGCGTTGTAATCCCCATTCCCGCTTGAGCAACTTTCCCTAGCCGACAACATCCATCACGTCAATTCCTCGCCTCACGCCCTACAGACCGTCCAATTGACCTCCAAGTCAATCGTCCTCATCCCCCGCCGATCGAAACCCCTTCACGTCTCGGACCTCCTCCCTCGAATTCGGCACCAATTCATTTCGCAATGGCCCCGGCTATTCAGGCCACGACCGCCATGCTCGCGCGACGACAGCTCTCGGGCTCGGCCTCGAGCTCCCTCGTGGCCGCCAGAGCCCTCCTCGCCCAGCAGCGAGGTTACGCCACGCCAAACGGCCCTCCTCCCGCCAACTTCCGACAGAGCCAGCGTGTGCAGTGGACTTGGGACAAGGAGAGTACGCTGGACCGCATGGGCAAGTTTTTCCTCATGACCGAGATGGCGAGGGGAATGTATGTGCTGCTTGAGCAGTACTTCCGACCACCGTATGTTACGAATCTACATGGAAAATTATAAGGAGAGATTGTTGACAAGGGATCAGTTACACTATCTACTACCCATTCGAGAAGGTATGCGGGTGGAAGCCTCGGTAGCCGTTCAGCCCGAACCCGACTAACCCATACTTCAGGGCCCTATCTCCCCTCGATTCCGTGGTGAACATGCCCTTCGACGATACCCCTCCGGTGAAGAGCGATGCATCGCCTGCAAGCTTTGCGAGGCTGTACGTTCTAATCTCCATGTACCTCATATGCCCAACAGTACTGACCCCTCCTAGGTCTGTCCCGCTCAGGCTATCACTATCGAGGCCGAGGAGCGAGCCGATGGATCTCGCCGAACGACCAAGTACGACATTGACATGACCAAGTGTATCTACTGCGGTTTCTGCCAGGAGTCTTGCCCCGTCGACGCCATTGTCGAGAGTCCCAACGCCGAGTATGCTACCGAGACGAGAGAGGAGTTGCTGTACAACAAGGGTACGTTAACACCAGATTGGGCCAATTGGTCTACGGGTCATCTCTATATCACCGTCCAATAGCCGCCCACTGACATTTCCAACAGAGAAACTTCTCTCCAACGGTGACAAGTGGGAGCCCGAACTCCAGGCCGCCATCCGCGCCGACTCGCCTTACAGGTAAAAATTCAAAACCAAAGCAAATCAGGAGGTCGAAGGGAAAAGAGAGGTTTGGGGAAAGTTCAATACCAAAACCTATCAGTCATATTTGAAGAGTCATTTTTTTTATTGTGTTGCGTGGGTTTTTCATGAAAGATGTCATGTTGTAGCAACAGAGACCTTTTTTTTTAGGGTGGCAAGGGATGCATTTGACTGAAGTGAGAGTGGCGAGGACGAAGATGAATCGCTAGACGAGGTTCTGTATTGTGGTTTAGGAGGAAAGGTGCCGTGTATATAATCCAAGCTCCAAAGAAAATGCTCCTTTGTCACTCATACTTGAGTATTTACCAAACAAACCAGCTGTGCATGTCAAAAGCCAAAGCAAACAAACTCCATTATATATAACTCATATTGATACCCATGGTAATACCGGGCATCATTATCTAGCACTTCTTCCTCTGAACCTTGGTATCTGCCGCCTTCAGCGCAACCTCCATCAATCCACTACCAACCTGTCTCATCCACTCATGATACTGCTCCTTGGTCGGGTAGAACGGACACACAGCCGATCCGCTTTCCTCTCCAAACTCGATTGTGAATCCCTGAAGCTTGCTCTTCCCACACCCCTTTCCGTAGTACCGTCCTAGGGCGTAATCCGTGCTGCCGCCGGAGGTGGGGTAAAGACCTACACTCTCCATGACCTCGTAGAGCGTCTTGCCGGCTTTCTCCATGGATGCCTTCATCTTCTTGGCCAGGCTGATCTGGCCTCGGAGGTCATCCGCTTTGAGATACTCCTTGTAGGCTGTCTTGGGAGGCTCATCGTCGCCCGTGACACCACGACGACCATCGTATTTGGGGTTGTCAAAGTTCTGACCGGGTTTCTTGGTCTGGGCGTTATCGTCACCCCAGGCGTAGAGGACACTACCGCCGAAGGAGTGAAGGTCGACGAACCATGTCAATCCCTTGTATGCGTCCATGGTCCATACGACGCTCTTGGTCTCTGGCTCGGAGGCAGGCTCCAGTCCGTGGAAGACTTCGCTGGCTGGATCGTCGGAGCCAACAGCCCAGAGATCAGCGGCAGGGCTGAAAGCCTCCTCGAAATCCCAGAGGAAATCGTAGTTTCTGTTAATGTCGATACCGATGCCGTCCTCGCCAGTGGCACTTCTAGGGTTACGGTTCTTGCGCCAGCAAGTGTCCGTCTTTTGATCGTAGGCAACACCGTCAGGGTTGACAAGGGGCAGGATGACAATACCACCATCGAGAGCCTTCCTGACTTGGGAAGCAGTGAACGTCGTGCTGCCGTACTTGAGACCCTTCTTTGCTTTCTTGGCATGGAGAAGATCAGAGATAAAGTACAGAACGTTATCCGGCCCACCACGTTCACGGGCATGAACACCACTGATGATGAGGAGTTTGGGATCCTTTCCAATGGCGGCTCCCAGAACTTGTGCACCCTCGTAGGTCTTGAAGGGGGGCTTGATGAGCTTAACATCCTTGTCGAACGTAGCAGCAAGACCCTTCAGCGCAGAGGTGACCTCCTTGGGGGTGAGAATGGACTTGAGGTCACGGTTCTCGGTAGAAAGACCCTTGGGCACTTTCTTTCCATTGTCGAACCGATCACCTGTTCCAATGGGGAAGTCGACTCGTGTCTGACGAGACGAAAGGACAGGACCGAAGTGGTTGTCTCGTCGTTGGGATCGAGGGATTCGATCTGAAGGGAGGAGACAGGCCGAAGCCGAGAGGGCAAAAGCCACAAGACCAAGCTTCATGGTGGTGATTGGGGGAAACTTATGAGGAAAGGGAGGAGAGTATGAAGATAGTGAAGGGTCCTGGAGAAAAATAGAATAGGGACAAATGTTGGAGAGAGGGCAGGATACTTATAACGATAGACTTGGTTTATCCGGATCATCGCCTGCATCGCATGTCGTATCACGGATGTAACAAGGGCCCTCGCATGAGATGAGTGAACGAATCCAATCAGCTGCCCTTGACCACCAAAAGGGATGGATGATCACAGTGTTTCCCACAAAGCTTTTCTTTTCAAAAGAACCAGAATCACCTTGTTCTTTTTCTCCTCCTTCCTATCCTGACACTCATGCCATGGTGAAGCTATACCGACAATTAATGGTTCTTGCTCCAAGTCCCGATATGGTAGGTGGGAGATAAACAAGATATGACAGGGGGGTTATATGCTTGAAAGAGGGTAACCAGGGGGGAGAGTTGTAAGCCAGGGAACTTTTGAAGTGAGGGGGGAAAGATGTGTTTGGTTTAGGAAACAGTCAATGTTGAACAACGAGGAAGGAGGGGGATGTAATTGGTTGTTTAATATATGAGAGGAGGGACGATCGTTTGTTGGACATGGGGAAATAAAGTTGATGGCTGGAGGATGGCAGGATGGGTCTAGACCGATGCTGAATATTTGATTGATGTCGGCATTGGCAGTTGGGCGTTTAGGGTAGGTTGAAGATGATTAGATGCTACAATACAAATAGGCACGTTAAAGATAAGCTTGTCTAACTCGGTTATATAAGTAGGCAAAGGGAAAGATGAAGCAGGATCCTAGTTGCAAAGGGATGGAAGTCCAGTACAGTTCAGTTATGGAGTCAAATTACACTCCAACTGGTTTCTGAATAACTTGATCCAAGTCATAAAAATACCGGCAGGTCCTGCGTGTCAAAGTTATGTTATTCACATACCTACTTCAACCCCCATGACTAAGCCAAATTTCAATCGGAGCTGTAGCTCCATTCTTGCCCTGTAAAACCAATCAAACCGGGCTATTTTATGCTGACGTCGTTATTGACTACCTATAAAACACCGAGGTTGTTAAAATATCGAAGAGTCTGCGATATAAACAAATGAATAAACATACGAAATCAAACAAAACCAATTCACTTATGACATGTTTTCACAAATTAATCTAGATATTACTAAATATCCATCTTACAGCTACCCATTTCCTCCCGCTGACGTATTCCCAATCAGATCCATCCCTCTCATCTACACCCATCACGTGACTTCTTCCTTCGCGGGTTAGCTCCGACTCTCCGTGACCCGAAGAGCCAGCAACGAGAAATTTATCATCACCACTTATCAAACCTCATCTACAAACCCACCTTTCCAAGCTTTCCACCCCCCCTCTACCTCCCTCTTTCCGGCGCCCCGACTCAATTCGACTCAAACGAACCACCACAAAACCCCAAAAAAACACAAACATAGACAAAATGTTCCGCACCGCTGTCCTCCGCACCGCCTCCCAGGCCGCCCGCGTCGTCGCCCGACCCGCCATGCAGAGATTCGCCTCCCCCGTCAAGCGCGCCTCCGTCGTCGCCGTCATGCCCAAGATCCAGAGCCTCCAGGCCGTGAGGATGTACAGCGCTGGTGGTGCCCTGAACAAGGAGGAGGTCGAGGGCCGAATCCTGAGCTTGCTCCAGGGTTTTGACAAGGTGAGTCTTTGAAGCTAACCTGAGCTCTGAGTTCGGAGATATTGGGATATATGCATCATACAGGGTCAATTCAACGTCGGATGCTTGTCATGAGCTCGGGATATTAGTTTATCATGTTGTAGTCGACGGAGGAATTGGCCTTTGATGAGAGTACCCAATACTGGAACTTTTCTCAACATCTATCTACATTGTCTTGAATAAAGCTAACCAACTTCAACAGGTCAACGATGTCTCCAACGTATGTCCAACTTAAGCAACATTACATTACACCACACAGCAATCATCAATTCATATTCTAACCCTTTCCACAGATCAAGCCCACTTCCCACTTCGCCAACGACCTCGGCCTCGACTCCCTCGACACCGTCGAAGTCGTCATGGCCATCGAGGAGGAATTCAGCATTGAGATTCCCGACAAGGACGCCGACGCCATCCACTCCGGTAAGCACCTAACCCCCCTCAAAACCACACATATCCAGTCTCTAACATATCCCCAAATAGTCCCCCAGGCCGTCGAATACATCCTCAGCCAGCCCGATGCTCACTAAATCAATTCCATCTTCCTCACCAATTCAACTCCAAACAACCAAACACCCCCATTCAACCTCCCTTCCCCCTCTCTTGTACAATTAAACTTCAAAAATTTCCTCCGAACCCCTTATCCTGTACCAACCATAGTCAGGCCTTTTCTTTTTCTTGGCAAAGAAAGGAGATCATAAAGCGCCGGAAAGCTCCTCGGGGAAGGGAGGAAGTAATAAACCTATTTGCTGATAGTCCTGTTTTTGTATTCCTTACACTTGATGTGACTGTGATGAATCACCTGAATCTAAACGTCGAGAGAAAAGATGCTACTTGAGAATCTACTGGTATAAATATCCTCGTCCCAGCTCATCAACGCAGCCATAACTTGATCAATATAAGCTAGTCATTGGACGAACTCGCAACAACGGATTTGGCTCCTTTCAATACGATATCACCGGGCTCTCCCAACAGGTACCAAAGTAACTGGGCATTATTATATCCATACCAGCCAAACACTGTTCATGACTATCCACAGTTGGCCAAATCTACCCACAAGAGTTCAAGGTTACGCATTATCACCGGAGAGGTGGAGGAACAGCAGATATCCTTTTTAAAAGGAAGGTACCAGCCTTTGATTAATGAGTTCCATGCAGACTTTCATCACAAGTCCTTAGAACTCTGCAAAGCCGGTGGGAAGTATCACCAGATATACTGGAAGGAGATTCACCCCAACATTCAGCGTCCTCCTCTTGATCCTACATTGACCCCTTTTTTACATCTAGGTTCACTAACTCTCTTTTATCTTAACCCAGTGAATGCTGAGCTGATTATCTTCGGCCAGGTATGTCTTCTGGGAGAGTAAAGGAGCGAGACGACAGCGTGGGAGGCGAGCCACCTACTCGCTCACAGAAATCTGCAGAGCACGACCGGGATTCGAGTTTTGGATCATCTTTAGCCCCTCCTCTGGCAAATGGATTTGAACTGACCCATGGATCATATTTAGCCTCCCGCCTGCCAGGTGGATCGGAATCGATCTTTGGACCGCCTCCAACCCGGGCTCGAACACCTTTTGTGTCTTCTGGGATCTCTGTCTTTGGATCCTCTTTGAGTAGGGATCAAGCACCTTCTATACTTCCTGGGGCTTCAATCTTTGGTTCACCTGCTACCCCGGCCCGGTCACATATAGCATCTTCTGAGTCATTTCCAGCTTCCGGCCGTGTGGTCAATCCCAGCTGGAAATGTAACTCGCCAAAGAACGTCTCCTGCTACCCGTCATCAAACAATGTCGACCCCTGCGGCAGTAGAGGAATGCCAGGAGGTAAAATATGAGCTAGAGGAAGCGTTGCAGGGACATGGAGGGAACCGGCACTCTAAGCAAGATAGCGGAGCGAAACACCAAGATGATTGAGTTGGCCATCCAGTTAGGAAAGAAGGTATCAGACTTTGTTGTGGATCGAAACAGGACAACTATATCATTAGATGTAATGATCGATGAGACTGTATGTGCCGTGCAGAATTGGAGGTTTCTCACCTACTTCGTGGGTTTGATGTTTGATCTATTTCATAGAAAAGCCCCAGACAATACTGCCTAGACAACCTCGACTTGAGCCAGGTGCACAGCACGCCAGGGAGCGGCTGGATGCTGAGAACGACATCCGCATTGATCAGGTCTCGGTTGCAGAAGCCGAGAAGTTGCGAGACGTTCGAACAGATGCCTGTCCAAGCAGTTGGGACAGGTCGTTGGTCTTGTTGATGCTACCACAGCTCTGGGGAACCTCCAGGTATATTTGTCGGACCTGCGAGATCGGCGGCCATGGGCGCTGAATCACCTAGACCAAATCACTGAACTCTGCCAGGCAGTGCTCACCATAGAGCCTTCGTTGGATATCCTGGGAATGATGGGGGACACGGTCAGGAGATTTGAACAAGATCCAGTCTGCAGTGATCAGTGGTATCATGCAAAGCACCTATGTCGGGTGTTCGAGGTGGATATGCATGGGACACATACATCCGAAGGATCGGGAGAATAAGTGAAGAGTGTGTGAGAATGGACTTTTCTTTATTCTGGAGGAGGTTGATTTTTGGGCTTATGTTCAGCTGGGGGTGTCAAGATCCATTCAGTAATACTATAAAACTACCTAAGGAGTAGCTATAGCTGTACAACGTACCACCTTTCCTTATATAACGCAGGTGCCGACAATCCAAGATAACCTCAAAGTCACTTGAGATTCACGCAATTAAGTTTAGGATTTAGCTTAGTAGTCAGGGTCAAGAAGGTTAGGTAGGGTTATGTGCTGGTTCCGTGGGGTTTGTGGCCTTATCGGAATCCGATATTAGAGGTACTTGAGACGCATCTTGGTGTTCGATATAAGGAAAAGTGATGTGTTGTATAGCTGCTCCCTAAAACCATTCCACCTCTTCACAGCGGTGTAATCTTCTTCATCAAACTGAAGAAGAACCGATAATGCAAGACAAAGACTCAAAAAGACAGCAGACTGACCGAACCCCCTAAATCCAATGATGCTGATATAGATAGTAAAAAAAAAAAAAAAAAA
>JABGLY010000921.1:0-18504 GCA_013623525.1 Fusarium dimerum | reverse complement strand
TGCATCTGGTGGTCTTTTTGGTAGTAGTGCTGGTTTTGGGGCGGCTTCTAAAGCTTAAACTAGTAATCCATTTTATGCAATTATCACAAACGACAAAGAATAACCTTAGAACCTTGTTTGCTACTATTGCTATTTAAAAGGACTTATTAATCCTCTATTAAATAAGATAGAAGCGAAAATTAAAGGGTTAAATCTTGCCGACTTCTCTTATCCTTGCTTTATAGATAATAATACTATGTAGTGCAATAAATGCTATCTAAGTGGACCCTTTGAGGATGTTTTGAAAAAGGACTAGTATATATTAAGTTGTCCTGGGAAAGAAAATAAAGAGAATATAAGCTATACTAATATTTAAATAGTTATTAGATATGTCCTTTATCCATATAATATCTCTATGTAATATCCCTATGTAATGTCCCTATGTAAAAACTGATATATCAAGCTCTATTTCCCGCAACCTCCGCTGCCTCAAAACCTAATCTTTTCTGTCTCAAGTTTACCCGAGTTATACTCTTCCCATCGTCTCTTTCCCATCCGTCCTGGTATCGGTTCATCTTCGACATGCCTCGCTTGTGGAGTATTGTCATGGCCATTGTCGATATATAGTCTCGAAGCGCAGCCATCCTCAGTTCCCTCATCATCCCAAGCTTGAGGCTCTTCCTTCCACGCACAGTCATCGACCTGCTCCCATTTCAACCACATGATAGTTCTCCGCACTGATAAACAACGACATACAATCTCTTCTCGTCGTCCCGCGCCATACCAGTCCGCCTTTCGTTGTAGTAGAGAAAGTCTTTGAATACTGATGAAGAGAAGTTGATCGGAAGGTATGGACTTGTTTTTGTAAGTTGGCTCTATCTAATGTTAGCGGTTTTAATTTCACGATTTTTGATTGGGGGATAATAATCCCTGCAAGCGATAAACTATTAAAACATCGGTTAGGTAGACTGCAAAGAGAATACAGGAACAGGGAACTTGACCTTGCTCGCATTGGGTGTCATCCTGATCATCTTCTGTGCATAAGAAACCACCATGCGCCAAACGGTAGCAATGTCATATGACCTTGGATATGCCTCCCTATTGCTGTATCCTGGTGAGTTTCTTGTAGTGACCTGGTCGTGTTGTTCACTTGACCAACCTGAAACTCTTCCTGCAGTACTCTAGCAATCACTGAGAATTTGAGGCATGAGATGGCATGGTGCAACTTGAAGCTCTGTCCTTCTCAAGCAAGAATAGAATCGCTGTAGTTTCCGGACTCTACCAGCTAAGGGAGGGGGGCAGCGGGATGCCGACCACATCACTCACGGACGCTAAAAGGATTAGTGCAGCAATAATTAAACATCGATGATGATATCCTTACCCCGCCTTCGGCCTGTAGCCCTTTATCAGCCCTTCTGACCGAACAGCACAGAATCTTTATAACACCATTCTCTTCAAACGTCGGAATGGGCCATAGCGGTAATTCTAAAGCTATTCTATCAAGGTAACGATAGAAAAAGATGAAGTTTTCTTCCGCCATCGCCACTACTACTACTCTCCTGACTACGGTCTTTGCGGGGCCCCTTGCGTACGGAGCCTGCCAAGCTGGTTGCGCTGGTATCGTCATGGCATGCTACAGCGCAGCTGGGTTTACTTAGGGAGCTACTGTGGGTGCTACAGCTCCAGCATCGATTATTGCCTGCAATGCTGCTTTTGGGAAGTGCTCTACGGCATGCGCTGCTATAGCGCTGGGTGCCCCTACACCTTGACCTGATTTAAAGTGGAACATCGTAGTAAGTAAGGGTTAGCTGATAGACTGCCTAAACCATTTTCAATAACCTCTTACTAACGTCAATAGACCTTGCCTTACCTCTAAGACTTAGCTCTTTTTGCCAGAAGCCTAGTTCGTATAAGAAGGTGTATTTGTTTAGTTTGGAATATGATAAGCACATAGTGACTTGAATAAGATTTTTGACCAATCTTAAAGTCCTTATTTGTTTATCTCTATATTTATAGTTATACCACTCTCTGGCTTATATGTGTGATTCTCGGTCTTGAATCGGGGTAGCACCAAACGTAGCCAGCTAGGAGGGTCCTAGTTATTAGGATCTATCGGGGTTACTTAAACATATGCAGTCGCTACTGGGTATGCCGGATGCATTTATTCATTCAATTATTTAAATCGGAATAGGGCTACTTAGGTGCCACGTAATAACTTACTCTCTCCACCTTTAGCTGGCCTCGTTGTTCTCGCCAACAAACAAATGTAATTCGAATACGCAAGATGCGGTTGGCTCATCTCACAAGAAAAGGGAAGCGGGGTTGGAAAACTGCTGGTCGGCCTCCTGCAGGTAGGCACTACATCGTCCAACATTAACCGAAACCGACGGCCCGCCTCCTCACGATACAACACTCAAAACTGTCTAAAGAGTCAAGAAAGGAAAGATGGCTCATAATAAGTCAAGTTCTGATCCTGTTCTTATTCAAAGAAGTCTCCAGAACAAAACGGCCAGCAAGAAGACATCGAACTACATACTCGATTCGAACGGGGATACTCAACTCATTCTTAGTACCTACAAAGATCAGCCCTTCATCTGGAAGGCGGAGACGATCTGGATAGGTCAAGAAAGATCTACAACGAAATGCTTAAAAAAAACCAAGAAGAAGAAAATTAAAAAGAAAGCTGCCTGCCATTCACCACCCGTACCACCACCACCGCCGCCGCCACCGGAATCCCCTGTTTCAACACCAATATCGCTTACACAGCCTATTGTTTCCTTCTCTAACATACCTTATTATACTCGCCCAGATTTTTCGGACGAAGAAATAACGAGACCTGACTCTGCTGACTCTAAAGAGAATGCTGACAGTTCAAGTCTGCCGGTGGAGGATTGGAATTATGGGGAAAGACCAGGAATCCTACCTAATCAGGTAGAAATTCGAATGCTAGTCTCGAGAAAGCACCTGGAACTAGCTTCATCCTACTTTGAGAAGATGTTTTCAGGTCCATTTACGGAGGGAAAGGGCGATCACTCAGGATTCCGCCGAGTAACAGCGACTGACTGGGATCCTGAAGCTTTTAACATTGTACTAACGATCATACACGGTTACCATCGAGATGTACCAAGGTCACTCGATCTCGAGATGCTTGCAAAGCTGGCAATAATCGTGGACTACTACGAGTGCCATGAAAGCACGGAGCTACACCCCGATATTTGGCTAGAAAGGTTGAAGTCGGAAGTACCAACGGTTTATGGACGAGACTGTATTCTCTATATGCTCGTATCCTGGGTTTTCTCACAGCCTGATGTGTTTGCAAAAATGACTCGGCTTGCGTTAAGGCATAGTGGGAAATTAATCGAAGCTGAAGATTTACCTATTCCCTTAGACCTTCTTGGTATATTCAACCAAGTGCCGCAATATTACAACGTTTGCTGACCCTGAATACAGAGCAGATTGACATAGCACGTCAGGACTACCTCGATAAAATATTCTCAGCAGCCTACGATCTTCTTGATCGTTTGCAGGAAGAGCCAGAGTGTTCCTATGAGTGCTCATCTATGCTCTTGGGTATTTTAACAAAGGAGCTAAAAAGACACGAGATTCTGAGGCCGCGGAGTGCGGAGCCATTTTATGGATTTAGCATTGGAGGTTCGGTGGACATGATTAATGGTTGCAAGGTGCCTCGTTGGTATGACATTAGTGGCAGCGGGAGGTATGGCTCTGGACATTCCTGCACCATCCAGCAGAAGTTGTCTTCAGCTCTTCAGAATGCGGAAAAAGAGCTGCGCGTCTTCGATCTTCAGGATTTCCAGTTTGCAAAAAGCTACATGCGCCCCCCAAAGAATGTGGGGGCGTTTCAATTTGAGTGCAAACGAAGTGCAACATAGCTTCGTTGATATCGATATAGTGATGGAAAACAATCTGAATTGTGTATTCGTGTCTTCTCACTAACTACATGTCTTGTTGTCCATTTGGTTGTCCGTGGTTTAAAAGAAGTCTACCCCCTGTTGAGTGGTCTATAAATTAAACCTAGATCGCTGTGAAATTAAATTCAGCCCTGGGTTGTAGGACATCTAGTAATGAACAATAGCAGCTTTCTCTTTCGCAACTAGTTCAGTATTTAAAAGACTGCAAAGAGAAAACAAGAATAGGGTCAGGACGGTGAAGTGGAAGGATTCCTCCAAGGTCTTTACCAGTGGCAGTCAATGCTGCGGTATGTTCGATGTGTTTCTTGTAGAGTCGTTGACTTTTTCCTGATTCAATACCGACGGTTTCGGCGATGTCGGCCAAGTTGGTCACTTTTATCTCCAGGTCTTCGATTTTAGTTTTGGCTATACTTGCCTGCGTTGAGGAGTGTGTTGTGTCGCTTGTTCAGTTCTGGTACCTTCCCTTTGAGTTTCTGGACTTCATCCTCGTGTGTGGCAGGATGAGTGGGCGCTATCTCTTCTTCTTTTTTGTCGTCGCCCGTGTCCATGGGGATTTCGAGTTCTCCCTGAAGAATTGAATGATTGCCCGAGGGTGCTGCTGGCCGCGAGGAGCGGTTGCAGGGCGGTATGGAGTAATAGGTGCCATTGCGTACTTATTGCTCAGCGTTTACGCGGTGCAGTCTGAACAAGAGCTATGAAATGTGTGACGGTGGTTGTTTTCTGAGGGATAAACTAACCCCTATTAGGTTCATGTCAGCACATGTGTAAGGTTTGAATGCTGAGCGTTGCGGCGTGTCACGTCTCTTGATAATGGAGAGAGCGGGCTAAGAGTATTTAGGTAAAGAAATCTTATCGGTAGTTAGTGAGCTACAGGGTAAGTCTCGCGCTTGCATGGGTGATTCTGGAGGCTTATGTCGGTGTGGGTGATCCCATGCTTGATTGAATAAAAATACGGGCTACACGTGACGTAGCCGTGAGGGTTGTAATAACTCTATACCTATGACGGTCTAACTATTACTGTAGGGTAACCTAAACTAAATTAGGTTTATATTGGCAGATAGTTAGATATAAATAGAGATTAAATAATAAATATTATATCTAATAATAATAAAGTAAGTTAAGATACTTTTAAGGTACTTTAGGTAATTAAGTTATATTAATAGCTAATAGTATATCTATTTAAAGGTAATAACTATAATCTTATATATTATAAAATATTATATTAGATTATATAATATTAGGATTATTATGCTCTTAGATTGCTATAATCTTAGATTATTATAATCTATTAGATTGTGATCCTTTTGTGATTGGCTATTTATATGCTACCGTTAGATCCCTGCATTATATGACATTAGTTATTATATTTCAGTGGGGCTGCCTTCTGCCGGGTCTGACCGCTTTCAGTTACTAGGGTCGTAACAACACCCTAGCAATAATAATCAATCCTATTAGGTTTAAAGTGGGTTAATAAAATTAACTCTACTAGCGTTGATTTGGTCATTAGTTACTAAGGCTTAGGAATAAACTTAAGGATGTATTTTTCAAATCTGTGAATCCTATTGATTATTTGATAGTCAACTAGTTAATGTACCTTATATTTATATAGTAATCGCGGATATGCTGCTGCCTCCTCCGGTTTAGGAGCACCGCCCAGACAGGCAAGGTGCGGTCGCCGCACACCAACCCGACCGTGCATCACGTGACGCTCTATATATATGACAGCAACCTCATCCGGCCTTGTGAACATATATCTTTGACCTCTCTCTTCTCCCATGCTCCGCCCATTCGTGTCCACCATCTCATCCCTTTTGCAAGCATTGCTTTCTTTAGCTCAGCGCCTCCCCCAATCCTGCCGCGTCATTGTTATGCATCAGCATGAAGCTCTGTTCTCGTTGGGATTGACCGGCCATCGCGATGCTTTGCGTCGTCCCCAACGCCAGTAGTCACCAGTCTACGATTCATGTTCCAAACTATCCTCTGATGCTATTACCAGCTCTACCCTGCATCTCGTACGGCTTCCCTTCCTGTCCTCTTTTCGCGCAATCTAACAACGCCAATAGTGTAGAGACTACCCCCAGGTCGGGGCCCGCCTCACAGCGCTGCTTCTCAGGCAGTAACAGAGCATCTCGCGGCGGTGTTCGTCCTTGTGAAGCCTCCAACAGACGCCCAGCCAATGACAGAAATGCCGCAGTAGCTCCCTATCTACCCGTCCCCGAGGGCATGATGGTGTGGATGATGCCACTCCTCTGACGCAACTCCTGAAACCGGCAAGGAGTGTTCCCGAGCACTTCGACATGAGCCCGGCTTCCGGATTGGCCCCAGTGCGGACGACGTGCGTGACCACGACACACCCGAGGCCCGAGTGTGCCATTTCCCTGTTCAGGGGCTACCAAGACTACCCGCTACTTCAGGAGGGAGGGGGGCGGAGACGGGGAGCTGGATGTTCCCTCGGTTACTACGTTCTGGTCCTCGGTTCACCCGTTTCTGTGCCGCTCGTGATGGCTTGGCAAGTCTCCAGACGGGCGAAAGCAGCATGTCAAAAGGGATGACCGGACCAAAGGAAGGGGGCGAGGACGGGCGCACTCCGGCAAGTTGTTGGTGTTGCAGGCATGTCAATCCCGGCTGTCTCACAGTTGTGGGATCATGAGGCGTTTATGACGGCATTTTGAGCTCCTTGAGTCCTCTGAATGGTTCAAGAAGTTCGTGTATGGACGATCAACATGTACGACCGCGGCGTCGGGCTCCATCAGGGTCAGACGGAAGAGCTGATGCTGCCGGAAATTCCCTATCCGATGCCGTCTTACCAACTGGATGCCGCACGCCGCACGCCGTGCGTCATCAGTCCAACAGCCATCACGACCTGCCTCGTCTGGCGTCTCCGAGGACTCTGCCCTACCAGCGAGTGGCGTAGATCCCTGATAACGTACGAGAAGATGAGGCGAGGAGGGAACCACTTGTCCAGCACAGCTGCACGGTGTGGCCCGGCAATAGAGTGATTGGCGCGAAGAAGAAGCGGTTACGTGTCTGCTTCCTCCTTCCGACTCATCCTGCTCTCGGGGAACAAGAGGAGACAGCAAGAAGATACCGGGCTGGGCTTCTGCAGGCCAGGAGACTCATGTGGCTCGGCTGCAAGCATATAAGCTTTGCGATGCCTGCCTATCTTCCGCTTCATCGTACTGCTAGAATAAACTATTGTCTCTGGATTTCTAAACACACGGCAACTCTAGTATGACCAGCATGACATCGACATTTTCTGATGCCGAGCAACAGAAGTCGCGGCAGAGCTCTAGCCCCCCTCGTTCACAAGCAGCCACCATATCGCTGTGCGATGACGAAGCACACTCAGCTCTAGTCGAATCCAAGGATGACACCATTTGGATATCCTCCGATTCTGACACAGAAGACGAGGATGAAGAGGGTCAAGTTGTCAATGACTCGCAATCATCCATAACTACGGCGACTACCATCACGGGCCATTCTGGCAAGTTCCTTGCGCGCTTGCTTCTTCTACTCGGTGTAAGACCTGACAGCTTCTGCAGATACCACGAGCATCAAACAGACTCCACCAAGGTCAGAGACTGCCGTTAGTATGGATACTACACCAGCAGTATCTCCGATCTGGGTAGAAGACAACCCAAACATGGACCCCGTGGCTGATCCTAGACTGAATCAGCAACCTCCTTGCCAGACAAATCGCTCGTCAGTTAGCAGATTTCCGGCTTCTATTGATGCTAGCCTCGACATATCGCCTGCCAGCCCCGAAAACCAGCCATATCTGGCTGTGTCAGACCAACAACAGCTTGTCACCGAATTCACCGAGCTCGCCAGCGAGCCAGGCATCATGGCGACCAATCTTCCCTCGGACGAAGATTCCTATCATAGGGGACAGAGCACTCTGGCGTCCCCTTCAATAAGCTCGCACAGCACTATCACTGCCACTTCTGGGGAGATGGCCCAGGCGCTATTATACGGTATCAAAGTCTGCATGGTCGCGTCGCCCGATGGTGCCACCCCTGGAGCTTGCAATTCATCCCTGGCAGCACGGATGTCATCCGAACGACATTGGGGACAAGATTTGGACGACGCAAGCTGTGGGTCCAGCAATGCGGAGTCTGAGGTTGCGGATAGTGGACCAAGGTCGCCATCTAAGGCCCGGTTGCCTCCCCAGTCGCCATCACCGCACCGTTCACGTCGCAGATCCCCAAGTTCGCATGCAACGACGCAAGAGGAGGATAGTGACGCAGATACTGAAGGCTCCAGCAGTGAAGATGGCCTTGATGTTCCAGAATATGCGCGCGACGAGGACTATTGTCCTTCGCCTCCGGAGGTACAGGGACCTGACTCGGAAGACGATGATTTCGACGATGAAGAACATAAAGATCGCAAGCGTCGCAAGGTTTCTAAGTCTCCTTCCCGTTCGACACGCAATGCGGCCACTAGTGCACAGGAGTCTCGCTTAAGAAGGCAGCCCACAAGAGCTTCTGCACACTCATTGAGGGAACGTAACACATCGGCATTCGGCTCGTTAAGCCCAACACCATCGCGTGCAAGATCTATTCCCTTCAAGGCCAGCGCGATTCTTGCTTAGTTTTAGGAATGGCCGCTCAAGAACGTTTCGATAAAACGCATTACCGAAAATGGCAAGACTACATTTCAATTCTAGTTTAAGTAGCCTCTTTACACAGATCACCTATATACCACCAGCATAATCCCCAATTCAACCCGCTCGGTCGCAATAAGGAAAACAACCAAGCGGGCTCCAGCAAGACAGGCAAAGTATTCAGACGATAAAGATAACTTTCTCATTCAATTAAAGGAAGAGGAAAAGCTTAAGTAGGCAGAGATTCGCCAACGTTTTGCTTAACGTTTCCCCGAACGAGGCGGCTCGAGTCTGCAAGTGCACTACTGCACGAAACTTAAGTACCGCAGAACTTAATGTCATCATGCTCTTCTGGGTCGGAGGCTTTTAAGGTGGTTGGCGTGTACCTTAAAGGGGCCAAGGTGTGCTGCAATAAGTAAACATTGCTTGAAGTTGTCAGCCGGTGCTTTGGAGGGCATATGTGCCTCGGTTCTACTGTTGAGATCCATTGTTTAACGGACCAATGGCCATTCCGATCCATTGGTGGCGAGGATGTGGGTGTCTCCTTATCAATAGTTTCCAGAGAATGTCTCAGAGAGCAGAGGCAAGAATGGTAATTGGGTCACATCTATTCGTATCCCCATCAGCTCTGTACAGAGATTGCAGCCGACTTTTTGCAGCAAATTAATTGCTAGATTTTATTCAATTCTGCTTCGGATACGTATCAATGGTGCCTACGCCGAAAAGATTGACTGCGAGGTCCCACTTCAGGTTGTTCATACACGCCGCATGACAGAAACCAATTTGGTTCCAGTACAGGAAGACGCATCTCTGCATTGCTTGGGACGTGCTGTAATTCTCAGCCAAGGAGATGTAAGTCAACATAGAAGATGTACTATATGGTCTCTAACTGGGATATCAAACAGGAACTACCAGAATATAGTGCTTCCTAAGCGAGAAGTTTTCTAGGATATCTCGAGTTAGAGGAACCAAGTAACATGTTATTCATGTTCAGCACGTTGGTTGGTATGTAGAATTCTATGAGGTTACAGCAGTCCACCCGCCTGGTAAGGTGGCCGGACGTGTATATCTAACCTCTGCTTATGCGTCTGAAGTTTCTTTAGCAAACAATTCTGACACACATTGACCACCAAGATGGCAGTTGGCGACTAGCATTGTGGGATGCTATCAATATATTTCTTGACCGGTGTGAGGAACAAAGTTGCCGAGGATGATTCCAACGCCCATGGCCAAGAAGATCCAAAGAGCAAGAAAGCGGTCTAGCCAACCGACTTGAAGGCCGACACATTTTTTTGGGCTGGTGTTTTTCAGCACCAATAATGTTACTCTCCATGTCCGGGATGTTGGAAGTTGTTGCGTCTTTATTCGGTGGACTTGAAGTCTGCTTATTCTGGACTGCAGAGCTGTTGATAGGGGCAAAGTCTTCTTGAGAAGGCGGGGAGGCTTGGAGAGGTTCACTATTGGCGGAGCTTTTCAGAGAGCTCGGCCATGTCGATTTTGGGACAAGTGGGTATTGAGTTGAGTGCTTTTTGTTAGAGTGGTTCGGTCTGGTGGAATTGAAGAGAACGATCTTGGTGGGGGTTGCTTGTCCAACAAGGTGCGCTGAGCCAGTTTATATGTCCAAACAGAGATAATGAGTTTGACAGATCCGTTTTGTTGCAGGAAGAACCTTCTAGGACCCCCCTTTGGCATCCGTCTGTCTTGTCCTCGACCAATGAGACTTGGGGCATGGACGGGTGCGCGCAGGCTCCAAATGGCCGTCCGCTCCCCCCGCGCCAGCGTCTTCCTACTCCACCGTGTGCAGTGCCGTGCTGAGCTTGATTGAGCCTTGGCGCCCGGTCGCTGTAGGGTCTTTTCAGGCCCTAGGTATGTGGGCGATGTCATAGACTCTGCCACAGTGGGGGCACCTTCTGTTGCCCCCTTCGCTTGAAACCAAATGCAAAGGGCCTCTGTCATGTCCCGTATATGATTGGCCATATACAGCACGTGCAGAAAGTGACTGGAACCAAGGATTATGAAATTCCCCAAACAGTCATGGGCAGAGACTCCGTGTCGCCACCAACCGCATTGTCCAATCATGATCTGGGGCTGACAGAGTTCCAGCTTGCATGCACTGGTGGTGCCTGGCCGCCGCACGATCACAAGTAACCCAGCACTGGTTGGGCCCCCATCATGATGCATTTATCTGCTAGCATTCTGGGGCAACCTTGATTGCTATAACAGCCTCCGGCTGCATGATGCGTCGCTGTAGATATGTAGGACGTTTCAATATTACGATCCTCGTTCACTAATACAATGACGCCTGTTCGACTTTGAAGGCTAACTCCGGCATCGATTAGCACAAAGACGGCAATGACACAGGAGCACGGCAACACCCAACCGTGGTACGCGGCGTACCCAACTCCAAGGCACGCGCAGCCGGAAAGCTTGACGCGCGAGGAGCTTCTGAAGATGACGAATTGCCGGAGGAGACTTTTTCCTTGTTGATTTACGGCGCAATGACCACGAGCTGCGTTCTTGCCCTGTCCTGTCAAAATATAGACCCAACGTAGGGCCTTGCGCAGAAATCAAGACCGCTAATATGCATTCTTCTCAGGGCGGCACAATCCGCGGCTCCATCAACCTACCCGCACAAAGCTTGTATCCAACTATTCTGACTCTCTACAATATGTTCAAGGCCGCCGGTTTGCGCAAGATTATTTGGTACTGTTCTGAGTGTGACACCCTCTTTTGCCCCTCTAGTAACGGTCAGTTGGTCATTGGCTGCCTCGTCCACCGTGGTGAAGAGGAAGATGTTCTGGACATACCTACAGCGTTTTCACGTGGACGCGGCACTCGAGCGGCCGGTTGGTTCAGCGACTACACTGCCGAGCACGTCGACGGCGAGATGGAGATCTTGGTCCTGCTCGAGGGAATCGGACGCTGGGCCACGGGCGGCGAATTTGTAGAGTGGATGGATGAATACGAAGCCGGTGCCTGGACAGGCAAACAAGAATTTGCATAGAAATGTCGAGCTACGTCTAGTTCCACTAACGGCCTGTTATACCAGTTTCCTCGACATTGTTGATATGTAGTACTGCACTCGCCAGTGATACTCTGAAACTCATGGAATGATATTGCAGACATAGCACCCTTGGGCCGGGGCCGGCAAGGTTCTGCCAGTTGCTTTCGACAAAGGAGCTCTATTCTAATATGAAACACAAATCTTTATACCGTGCCGCCTACTTTCACACTTTCTCTTTTGCCTCTTTAGCCCTGCGCTCCTCGCGCTCACTAAATCGATCCCCAAATAAATCAAAATGGGGTCTCATGACGATGGTATACTTCACAAGCTCTTCCATGCAATCAACGAGACGGTCGCGGTTTGAGCTGGCAAGCATACGGCTGCCCTCAGGCTCAGATGTGAACTGCGTGTATGCTTTTGGCACCGAGCTCTGGTTGGGAATGGCAAACATGCGCATCCACCGTCCGAGTATCCGAAGCGAGTTGACAGCGTTGAAAGACTGTGATCCTCCGCTCACTTGGGCAATAGCCAAGGTTCTTCCTTGAGTAGGACGCACTGAGCCGGAGGATAATGGGATCCAGTCAATCTGCTGTTTGAAGATGCCCGTCTGTGACGTTGATTAGGTTTATATTTCTGCACAGACCGAGGGGACCTACCAAGTTGCCATGCTGCTCAGGGCTGACCCATACATGCCCGTCGCTCCACTTGCTTAATTCCCGCAGCTCTTGTACTTTGGGATGGCAGTGTTGGACGTCGTCCTTCTGGGGCAGACCAGCAGGGTCGAAGACTCGTACATCACAGCCGAGGCGGAAAAGAATGCGCGCGGCTTCATATGCTAGCAGACGGGAATATGATCTGGGGATAGTAAGTTAGACTGGTAATATCCTAGCTAAAACGGATGGCAAAAGGTCAAACGATGACATCCGTCTTCATCCATAGTACTCACCGACTTCTGAGACTACCGTAGAGAACCAGAATGCGGAGGCGATCGAGCCCTTGCTCCAAGATCTCGGATTGCACCATCTTGATCGCTGTGCTCAGCTCTAATTCCGAGATCCAGTCATCGGTAGAAGGACTGCCGTCGAAAAGAAAAGGACGATATTGCTCTCGGATTCCGACGTCATCTTCGTCGGCGTTAATGGCGAGGGACTGATAGCTGTAGGCGGGGTCAGCAGCAAGCTTGATTGCTGCCCTCCCAGCGTGGGAGTTGTTCAAATCTCCGTGCCCTTGCATCGCGAGGCCGAGGTTCCAGGTTTTCTTTACTGGGATGCTACCAGAGAAATATCGACGTTGAAGAAGTTCGTGGAAAGGCACGGTTGCGTGGAGGTTGCTTGTGAAAGTGCGAACTCGCAGGGTGCGGCAGAGAAGGTTCATTTTTTTTTTAATTTTTTTTTACCGGCTTTCCAGGCGAGACATGCAGTGGAGCCCACAGAAGGAATAGCGCTCTTTATGTACTGTAACCTCTACTATAGAGAGTACCTTTAATAGTGCAGATAGAAATTTTTAGGCCTAGAAGCCGTCGTGCATAGACCCACCCACTGCTGGCCATGGAAGTGAACCCTTGCAGGGTCGAATATTCTCACGCCAGAGAGCCGCCAGGACGGGCCTCAGTTTAATAAAGATTGCGTCTCCATGGCTTCTCGCGACATCTTTCTGTAAAGACTATCCAGGAATTGCTGATCCTTCATCAACGCACTATCCCCTTTCATTTCTCCAGCCTGAGATCTTATGGGACCCAGGCGCGATGACTGTTTTCGGGGCAGCTGTTCTTATTAGATTTAGTAGGCTTTAAAATTCTGGCGCGGGTGTTTATGCCGCCTATCTAGCAGGTCGCAACGACGCCAAGAGTTCAAGCTACCGCGATTCATTTTTCCTTGGCCACTAATTATAACTCAACCTAGATAATTGCTATTTGCTATCCCAAACAGTCGCGTCGTACTCATCCATCCACTCCACGAACTCGCCCCCGGCTTTGGCCCAGCCGGTAATGCCTTCGAATAGAATCACACTTTCCATATGGCTATCGCCTTGCTCGTCGAGATGGTCCTTAAACCATCCAGCTGCCCGTGAGCCCCGGCCGCGAGAGGATGCTGGAGAGGTTAGTACGCCCGTTTTATTCATGCTTCGAGTTGGGAGGTAGTGAATCAAGACGTACAGCAGTACCAGATAATTTTTTGAACTCCCGCCGATTTAAACAGACTGTACAACGTCTTTATAGTCGGGTAGAGGCTCTGTGCCGGCAGATTGATGGATCCGCGAATGGTACCGCCCTGGATGGCAGAATGGGTGAGTTGATGCTCGATTAATTGTCATCTCAGAAAACGCGAAAGGTAGGTGCTACCTCGTGATCTGTTCGACGGAGATCAATGAGAATGTAATTCTTGCCGGCGGTATTCTTGCTGTCCTTTATCATCTCTAATACCGCTTGGCGTGTCATGGCTGCGGGCGTCTTGTTGAGTGGAGGAGGGTAGGCAGCATGCCAGGGCATGGCGACGTCAGTAGAGGCCATCTTGGATGAGCAGATAGGATTGACCTTTGGAAATACGAGATATAGACGAGAACGAGCGCCCAGTTTTAGGATAGATCTTGTGAGGTTCATCGCATCTTGGAGGGGAAGGGATTTCCTGAATATGAAGCCCTCTGAGGGCCGAAGGCAATGGATACCCCACTTAGACATAGCCGGGACTGTGCCATACCCAAACCATGATTGGCCATGGTCAAAATTAGATGGCGTTTTGGGACACTGTCATACCCGGGAGGTGATTGGTCAATCAGTTTTGCAGGGGCTCCGTCATGCGCCGACTGTGACCGTGCAATTTTTCTTACCAAGCAAATTCCATCAGGGGACTGTGTCAGGTCGAGACTGCGATTGACTCAAGAGGATTTTCGACCAGCAGCGTCCATTGCATTCCAGGATTGCTGCAAGTCTTTGGGGTGCAAGAGGGACTGCGGTGATTTACGTATAAGAGCGTGTTCGCCTTGACAGTAGCGATTCATACAGGTCAGCATTCATCTGCGTTGCTGGACTACGAGCCACCCACTACCACCACCCTCCACCCACCGCATCGCTTTAAACCTACCAAGCCATACGACCACTGGCCCTCCTTCAACATGACACTGGAGAAGAAGAACGGGATGAGCAGCCAAGAGCCAAAGCCTGACCCGCCTCGCGCAGGCCCAGACAATGGAAGCACTGAACAGACTGACCAAGATCCCGAGGCGACGGCTGCGAACATGAGCCACGATGAGCAACCGACGCAACAGCTGTCTGCCTTCAAAGGACTTAGTCTTCTAGATCGCTACCTGGCCCTATGGATATTCATGGCAATGGCTATTGGCATAATTTTGGGCAACTTTGTTCCCGAGACGGGGCCAGCCTTGCAGAAGGGCAAATTCGTGGGTGTTTCAGTACCGATTGGTATGTTTCCTCCGAGACCCGAATTTCTGATACCTGAGGCTGACAGATTCACAAGCTGTTGGCTTGCTCGTCATGATGTATCCCATCCTTTGCAAAGTACGATACGAATCGCTGCACGAGCTCTTTTCGCATAGGGAGATGTGGAAGCAGATCTGCTTTAGCATCTTCGTCAACTGGATCGTTGCTCCATTCCTCATGGTGAATTCCATCCCCCAGTACGCCTCCTTTCGCAGACAGCATGCTGACGTTTCTCCTAGCTTGCCCTGGCCTGGGCTTTTCTCCCTGACAAGCCGGAGCTTCGCACCGGTCTTATTCTCGTGGGTCTTGGGAGATGTATTGCGATGGTTCGTTTACCTGTCGCCTTCAGACATTTACAAACAATAATGACACCTTGCCTTCAGGTCCTTATTTGGAACGGTCTCGCTGGCGGCCACGACGAATACTGTGCCATCCTCGTCGCTATCAACTCGATACTCCAGATGATCCTCTTCGCCCCCATGGCCGTCTTCTTCATCCGCGTCATCAGTCACGAGTCGGGTACGATTGATATATCCTATAGCGTTGTTGCTACAAGTGTGGCTGTCTTCCTGGGCATCCCGCTTGGGGCAGCGATTATTACCCGATTTGTTGTTCGTAAGTTCGCCGGCGCCGATTGGTACCAGCAAACTTTCCTCAAATATCTCGCACCTTGGTCTCTTGTAGGTCTACTCTACACCATCCTTGTGCTATTCGCATCCCAAGGCAGACAAGTTGTTCACCAGATTGTATCGGTCGTCCGAGTAGCTGCGCCACTAATTGTGTATTTCGTGCTCATCTTCTTCGTCACTTTATGGACCAGCAGACTGCTCGGCTTCCGGTTCTCCATGGTAGTTACGCAGAGCTTTACTGCTGCGAGCAATAACTTCGAGTTAGCTATCGCCGTGGCGGTCGCGACCTTTGGCCCCAACAGCGACCAAGCCCTGGCATCCACCGTTGGTCCGCTCATCGAAGTCCCAGTCTTGGTAGGCTTGGTATACGCCGTTCGCTGGATGGCCAACAGATGGGGGTGGAAGTAAAGGGGCGAGTCAGACGTCCATTGACGACGCGGCTTCGGGATCTGGTGAAAATGCTTCTGAATATCAATAGATAGATTATTTAGTCTCATGTAATCTTCTTGACGTGAATTCTAAGAATCGAGCAATATTAATATGCTTCCAGTGTTCTTCAAGGTAGCAAAACTGAACATACTCGTCAATGTGCGTCTAGTCGAGATGATCCATTAGCTGAAAGATTTTCGTGTTCTTGACAGAGCAGCTGCTATCTCCATAACACCCCAGTGCCAAACGAGCCCACGATGGATCTGTATGGTTGTGAAGTTCCACGAGTATTTTCGCCGCTTTGTCGCATGAGGTTTCTAGCGGCTCCGAATGGTTAGAAGAATGGATGATGGAATTTGATAAATCGAAAGAGTCAGGGAGCGGAGAGAGCACGCTAGTTGGGGTTGAGGAACTGTCGGCAGTTGTGTTGTCAAGCCTGTTTGCCGCATGCATTTGATGGTGAAATCCTTGTTGCTCTACTTGAAGCATGAAGACTCCTTCATTTTCTTCTCGAGGTTGTATCGATTCGATCGGTGGCTCGGTAGATGACGGCTGTTTTCGGCCAGGCGTCGGCAGGGTAGGACTTGACAACACCGACGCGAAGATCGGTACCGCGTCTCCAGCCATGCTTAATGCAAACCCAAAGGAGCTCTGGGACGGATCATCCGTCGAAATGTCTCTTGTTTGCAATAAACGTCCACATGTGTTGCATCGGTGTCGAGCATTCAATGCCCGATGGTCTTCCTCGGGGGAGGATAGATATTGCTCAATTTCATCTTCCGAGACCCCGTACACGCCAAGCAAGTTCTTTAGGCGTTGGTTCTGGACGTTGACGGCCTGAGCAACGCGTTGCATCTCTATAGAGGCCGTTACGCCCATCCGTTCGTACTCTTCTAATCGACTCTGTAGATCTGCAATCAGTTCTTGCCGCCGGGCTCTGGACCTGCGCTGAGCTTCGCGATTTTCTGCAATAGAGGCTGCGGTTTTATTCTGCAAAGTAAATGGTGAGTGGCAATTACCCATGTTGACTTGTGCAGCATACCTTCCGGGGCATTTTGCCTTAGACCTTTGAGTTTGACGTATTAATTCGTAGGGATGACAGACAAGATAGCGTAACCTATATGTTTGGGTTGTGGCTTCTTGTGGTTTGTTATAACTTGACCCGGCTCGAAAATCTTAATGAAAGGTGCAACAACGATGGTGGTTTTTGTGGGCCAAGCCTAACAGGAGACCGGCTCCTGTGGGCCCACCAACGCCTTAAGGAAGCATCTTTGAGCAGAGTTACGCTTTCAAGGCAAGTGCTTTACAAGTCCTTACTAGACGGGCTACTCTTTTCCATTCAATGCAGTAGAGATCAAAATGGGCACCGACAAGTGCAAAATAAAACAAAGGGAAGAAGAAAATCATCATCTCTACGACCATCAACGAGATTCCGAACAGCCTAAGGCATCAATGGATCAAAACATGGGGTCAATAGCTCTGAGCCAGGGTAGGGTAGTGACGTTATGCTGGGCTTGAATCACGTTTTCACTCCGCATTGCTTGTATTAAAGGTGAACCTACACGTAGTGAAATTCCTCACGCAACATCATTCTCAAAATTCGAATAAGCACCATGTCCCATGTAGTTTATCTAGTTCGACATGCAGAATCGGAACATAATGTCTCAAAAGACTTCTCACAAAGAGATCCACCTCTCACTTCATTGGGTCTTTCTCAAGCATCGGCCCTAGCCGATACGTTCCCTCATCCAGAGTCAATCGCAGTAATATTCACTTCTCCACTCACGCGCACCCTACAGACGACACTGGCTGGCTTCTCCCATATCTTAAGCAAACAATACCTTAAGAATAATGGCAACGAAGAAGGGGCCCGTCTCATTATAGACCAGGACCTACAGGAGCGAAGCGACCTTCCCTGTGACACCGGATCCAAACGTTCTGCGCTTGAGATAGCTTTTCCGCTCCTTGACTTCAGCGTCTTGGCTGAAGATTGGTATGCCAAGGGCGGTCCTCACGCGGCCAACGATTCTGCCGTTGCCGCACGAGCCAAAAGATTCCGAGAGACGTTGCGGGACACGGTTCAAGACATCCACGGGAGCGAAGATCTCGCGAATATGCCGAAAAATGTTGTCATTATCACACATGGCGTATTCATGAAGTATCTTTGCGAAGATATGATGATCGATCTTCCCAAGGCAGGCTGGAGGACCTTTGCGATTGCTGATGGGGTTAATGGTGAAGCTGTATTGAAGCGTATTGAATAAATTTATATTTGGTTGATCTCGGAATCGAAGTATCAGATTGCCGATCGTGATGTGACTTATGTAATCATTGTAGCTTAAGGCTCTCATAAGAACCCCAAAAAATAAGTCGTTATAGTAATAATAACTTCGATGCCTGTCTTGTCTCTCTTCTTGTAGCAGGATGAATAAGTCCACCACTGCTATTCCCATAACCTCATTCTCGATTGGGGGGGGGGGGGGGTTGATAATCGG
>JABGLY010000918.1:0-11581 GCA_013623525.1 Fusarium dimerum | reverse complement strand
ATTGCCTGCGGGATGTCGATCTTCTTCAAAGGCATTTCCAACCTACAGAAAACTTACCCCAATACTTCTCATGATACTTCAGAAGCTCTACTGTACAGGTTTCACGTCCCTAAGTTATTTCCCTTGAGTCGATTTAAGCCAGCCTTGTTGGGCATACGTAGCTGGCTCCTTTCTTGCAGGGAACGGATAGACAGTAGATCTGTTTGTTATCGCAACTACAGTACTGTACTTTCGCACAACTGCAGCCGTTCATATCAGGATGCAGACCAATCTCGATCATCAGCCCGATGTGAATGACAGCCTGAGCATGTCGTACCAGCCTACGTCTCGCTCTTCCGTTTCTACAAACTGCTGACGAACGCCACAGCTGTACAACACATGTACATCAATGGCAAGAGTACTGCATTCAGGGACTAAGGCAACACACTAGCATATCAGTCACAGTCCCGTCATTTATGGAATTTAACCCCACTGATTGTTGGTAGTCGTTCCACGTAGAAGGATGTTTGGCAAAACCAACAACGAAAATGGGGGCTCTGGCAAACAACATGACGTAGCCACCCCTGCATTTCTGCAGGAGATAGGGGCTACCGAAAGCCACTTACTGGTTCCTTTCATGAGTATAGTAAATTAGACTGCCCGGCGTATGCACGATTACAGGCCACATCCTCTTACCGTCTTGCCCGCTTTCGACCTTGATCCCGTCCATCATTTAAATATACATTATCGATCGTGATATCAACCAGCGTCAGAGCATACTTCTGGGAGGTTGCTGCTCCATCGCATCCACCAAAGGCCTGGCCCTTGAATATACGTAAGTACGTTCGTGATACGGTAGGCTTACACTGATCCAACCGGCAGGTGTTACCTGATCAAGTCGACCGCTGCCTCAGATCAACGATATCCCTGCCATTTGTGGGGTATCACTGTGCATGCCAGCATGTTACTGACAAAGAGGAAAGTCTTCTCTGCTCTATTGCTGGGCGTTTGCGGCATAGTCCTCACGTATGGGAGTTACAGATGCAGGCAACTACTTGAGAGTCAGTCAGTCCTAGGCCCTCGCACTCGCACGGTCATTGCGTGGACTCGAGAGCTCATTGCAGTTTAACAGTCCCCTCTCACGGACCACACACTTCGCCCCAGACCATACGACAGAACGGCTCTTTCCCTAGAAAGATCTGGCAGGGCTGGAAGACGGATTCAGATGACCCGACGGACCGGACGAACGGCTTCCCGCATCAGTGGCGCGTTGCCAACCCCGAATGGCGCTACGAGCGCATCACCGACCCGAATCAGGACGCATATGTCCGTGATAACTTTGGTGGACATATCTCGAACACCTTTACGAATCTGTCAGATGGCGTCATGAGAGCAGACCTCCTGAGATACCTGATACTGTTGCGAGAAGGCGGTCTATGGACGGACATTGACACCTTCCCCCATCAGCCAGTAGCCAGGTGGATCCCCAAGAAGTATCGGGGATTGGTAAGCCTCGTGATTGGGATAGAGAATGATCATCACAGGACCCCTATATGGCCCGGATCTCGCTACTCCGTCCAGCTGTGCCAGTATACAGTACTGGCCAGGCCAGACCACCCAGCTATAAGGATGGTTGTCGAACAGGTCACCCACAACCTCGGCGAGCTGTTGGCGTCGAAGGGGCGTGGGGATACTATCCGGTTCGAGGATGTCATGGCCACCACTGGGCCGTTCGTCTTCACCAGCGTCCTGATGGATTACTTCACGGAGATAACCGGCATAGAGCACACCGGCGATGAGTTGGATGGACTGGAGGAGCCTCGGTTGATTGGTGATGTGTTGGTTCTGCCTCTCCAGAGCTTCGGATGGTTGCCAACTGGAGACAGCAATGCAAAGGAAGATCCGAGAATTCTCGTCGAACATCTGTTTATGGGTTCATGGCGAGAAAGTCATCCCGGCTAGGTCAGAGGAGAGACGCATGCTGGAAGAACGTTATAGCAGGTCTATTGGGCCATGTTTACTTGATAAAACTCATCCTAGATAGGCAAGGCTGAGGTGTCCAATCCAGTCTGCTCTACTGTGGTGAAAGCCGAACGTGGTGAACCACACTGCTTTAACGGTGAACACCAAATGGCCCTATTAGCCACGCTTCTCTCCGGGACAGATTGAGCCTGAATGAATTGAATCCTGTAGATTCTATACAGCAGGCGCGCTCAGATATCATGCTTCGGCGCCCTCAGGCTTGCTGTTGCGTAGCGATGCGTTTGGGACTCTACAACGCGTCATGGAGGACTCACAGCAGCAGTAGCAACAACAGTAAATAGTAACTCATCCACAGACTTCCAGCACACAGCCTGGATCCATTATTACCTTCTTCAAGGAGAAAACTGTCCACATGCCTTACTCTGACGAGATGCCTGACGAGATGCTCCAGCCCCCCGTTATCTTCCTCCTAACATAAGCCCCTGCAGCACGAAGTGCACTTTTTGAGAACACTGTAGGTCTAGAAATTACTCTTCGACTCCATGGTGGACATAAATCTGAACACGAATAAACTAGCGGCAAGAGCTGACCGTTCACTTCCACTGAGAAGGGAAGATCTTCTTGCAGCGCCTGTTGAAACGTCCAAGGCGCTCCATGAACTCGAGGAGATCGCGAAGCTGTTTGTCCTTGCCGAAAAAGGTCTTGACAAATGCGACACCAGCACTTTTGCCATCGATGCCCCCTTGCTTGCCAGCCTTGAGCATGGGAGCTTCACAGGCTCCGAGCAGATCGCGGAGCTTCTTGGTAAGACGCTCACCAGCCTCGATGACTTTCTCAACGTCGGGAAGGTCACCCACTCCTTCAGCCGCATCTTTGACATTAGTGGCTAGCTTGATAAGAAGAATCCAAAGCTTTCCAGCCCTGTTCGCCACGGGTGTACTACGGCCATGGCAGTAAACGGCCCAACCAAAGATCCACTTGCCGAGACTGTTTGCATCAAACACGCTGCCTAGAAGAAGGATAGGCTCCTCGGTAGGATCCCAATTCTCTAGTGAGTAACCCTTGGGGATGCCACATTTTCGAGCATCTGCTGCAGTCGCTTTGCGGGTTGCCAGCGCCTCCTCAGAGAAGGGACGGTCTTGGTCGTGGTAGTTGGAGGGTCTACGCTCCGTAAATGATCGACTGTAAGAAGTGGAGGCAGTAAGATCATGCTTCCAAGAGTTGCCGTTATAAGTTTCCCATTCCCGGTCGTACCCAGAGTTCTGTCCATAGCCGTTGGGCTCCTTGTAGAAGGCTGTGGGATACGCATAGGCGCTGGGAAAGCCTTGGGTGGTTGCGAAACCGTCCTGCGGACAACTACTGCTGCTGCATCTGTCTTCCTCCAAGATACATATGGTCTTGTAACACCCGCGGCTGTCGCAGCGGGGGTTGAAGTGAGCGGTCGTTTTTCCATGGAACATCTTCTGGCACCGCCGTAGTCGTCAATTAGGTCGAAGTCTCAAATGCGGCGAAGCTCAGCAGATATACGCTCGGGGAAAAAAGTCGCTGTTGTCGAAGTTCACGAGAGCCTCCAAGCTTTGGCTGTTGTTCTTATTGTTGTATGTGCATGCAGTCTGTGGACCGAGCTCTTGAAGAGATATGCCGCTCACTGCCTCGACGAATGTGCAGCATTTACAGATCCAAGGGTTGATGCACGCTCTCGTGACTAGTGGAACGAGCATTCACATATGGCGAAGGGGGTTTGGAAAGACAATTCCATAATGGGCGCAAGGGAGGAATGTCCTGAGTGGCACCTTAGCGCTACTCGATCAGCTGGCTGGCACTGGCAGTGAGATCTACGAGGGTGTGATAAGATGCGCGTCTCTATGCAGCCCTAATCGACGCGTTGGGTAGCGCGGAGAGCGTGAGGGGACGCGAAGTGAACTCGGGTTGATTGGTTTAAAGGCGATTCTCAGCCGACTGGCATTCTGGCAATTGCGGCGCGGTGAATGGCTGGTGTCACGATACAGAGGAAACGGTGGGTAGCTGATCAGAAGCCGATAGGGGCTATGTGTGGCAACCCTGTAGAATGTAAATGCTATGAGTGATCGTCGCTCTTTCATCAGCCTCTCGTCTCGCTTTGTTACATGCCTCAGGCTAGTCTGTATGGGGGGCCTCCGTTGACAGCGAATCACTGGTTATGAAGCATTCGTCTTGGCCAATGGATGTATGCCCGGTGCAACCACCAGGAGAGCAGAGCTTCACCGATGACCAGTGAGGCCCCGGTAGACAAGAATCCCAGGCTGGAGCCAGAAAACATGTCAGTCTCTAGACTAGACGAATTGTCAACATAACGTACAAGGAATCATCGTTACACAGAAGGACCTGCATAGACATGTTGGGAGATGATATCAACTCGGAGAATGTACCATTGGCACCGTATCATGTGAGCAGGAATCGAAGTACTACAATGGCAAAACTGAGAATATGACTTTCAAGAGAGTAGGAGAGTAGGAGGTTCAAATCTGAGACCAGTGGAAGCTTTCTGAATGATTTGCTAGACGATGAGCGAAATGAGGCTACACGCAAAAGTGAGGTGCAACCAATAGAGTAAAGTAGTTTCGGTTCCCAATGGACGTAGATTGGAAAAAAACAGCAAACTCTAGGCAAGGGCAACCGGTGCAGCAACACCGCCATGCCCATGAGCTCAGGACTCGATGAGTGTATCCGTCTTCGAGCGGTTGCATACAGTCATCTTCCCCCTTTTCGATACTCGTCGGGGTTCCTTTGTGCAATGCGTTAGTTCTTGCTGTGGATCGCATCGCATGAGGCCGAAGAATGTGGTATACATCAAGCTCACAGCATATCCTGCGGAATATACGCACGACCTGGTTCTTGTGACAGTCCAAGATCAAGGGGGGGTTCTTTTGGCTTGGTACTCGGCAAAATTACAGGATCCGCGGTTTGTCCATCAAGTCGTGTGATATGTTTAACTTACTGCTCCTTGAAACAGGTGGGATCCCACTTCCTTGAGCGACTTGGCAATGGTCATTCAATTGACGGATGGGACTCCGACGGTTGCGCGGACGTTGGGCTTGGACTTGAGCGGTATCCTGGTTGGGAGACGGTAGGCCCAAGAACCATCTCGGAAACGGTTCCCCGTGCCGCAATACGTGCGCTGCGACGAGGCCCCTGCGGCAATGCCTGGGCACTACTAGCCGGGCCCGAACTGCTAGGGGGGAGGTCCATGGACCGTGAATGTTGACCCGCTGCCTGATCCATCACTATAATCGGTTCCGGCCGTGTCTTGACGTCCAGCACGTGTGGAAAAGCCTCCGCGCAAGCCAGCTCCGGTTCTCGAAGGCCAACCTTCAACTTTTTCGAGTCCCACCTGGCCGGGGTCTCTTGATCGGCAATAGGCCTCTTCCTTTTCCCCCATACTTTAGGCGGCTTCATCTCAGCCTCAGCCTCAGCCTCAACCGAACGAACTTGATCCAGTACCCATTGCACAAGGACGCGCTGGCGTGCAACGTTCCTCTTTTCACGTGCGTAGTTGGTTGTTTTTCGGACGAACTCGTTGATTTGATTGTTCCGTTGCCGGATCTGCGCAAGCTGTTGCTTTGCGGCGAGCAATTTTGCGTTGATGGATTTCAACATCGATATCCGCTTTGTTTTAGGGGTACACAAACGGTTCGGATCCTTCTGAGTCAACACATAGACATTTTCCGCTTCCGACGTTGTCTTTCGTACAGCATCCCAAGCCACGTCGTCTTGTTCTTCGCGCGCCGTTGCTGATGCGTTGGTCTGCACAGATTCTTTCGTTTCGTGGGGTTCTAATATGCCCCTACCGACAAGATTCCGCCAGGCTTTGTCGTGTTCTCGCTCCAGGCACTCGAGGCGGCCGGTGTACCGGTCAAGCCACCAGTACTCGTAGTTGAGATACTCAATCCAAGTTACCATCTTATTCTGTTTCTTAGGGTCTTCAACGAGGGCGAATGGTCGGGTGAAGTCATGGCGAGTGAGGCGGCGCTTCACCGCCTTGACATACTCGCGGAACTCGTTGCAGCCGTGTTCTCTGTCGTGGCGTTGCCCCTGCTCCCACTCCGACTTGAGGCGTGACGGGTCGGCTTCGATCTCGGCTAGGAGCTTCGCACCGGCTTCCTCCAGGTAGTCTTCCTTTATCCAACACTTCTTCTGCTCCACATATGCCAAAAAACCGCCATCCTCAACCTCATGGCCTCGGTTGTCATTTTGCCACTTACGGAAGCCTTCCCACCTAACCCACTGTCGCCGGAATATACCTTCGGGCTGAATTTGAGTGAGGGATTTCTGCCAGGGTCGCAGTGTCTCAGCATAGTCGTTTGGATGACTATATACGTCTTGGAGCCTATTTATCGGGTATAACGGGCGGCCGCCAGCTTGGATGAGCTTCTCATAATACATGGTTTCGCATTTCAAGGCCGCTTCCTCAGGATTGAACGGCGGGGTAGAGGACTCTGATCGGTCGATAGCTACCGAGACAGGTCGTAGTGAAAAGCCGTTGTGGGGTGGTACTTTGTGTAGGCGTGCATTAAGCTCATCGAGATCAAGCGGGCAGGAAAACGATGTAGGACTCAGAATGAGGCCGCACTTCTGGTGCCTGTCTCGTTGTCAACAGAAAACGCGAAGAATGTACGACAAACAGATCGAACAAGGCTTACTCTAGTCTCGCGCCGATTCGATCGCGTTCATCTTTGGACAGCTCGTCCCACCCGTCAACGGGGAGATCGTAATTACCGTCGGGCAGACGATGTTGCTGGATGAAATGGGCGAGTTCCACATTGCTCATGAGAGCGACTTGACTCACAGAAGCCATATTGCATCGGTCATGGACGAAATCTAATGTTATTGAATCAACAACCGTTGAAGAAGCGACTGAAGTTTAGCCTCAGGCAGCGAGATAGACGAAGCCGTCAAAAGTGGGGTAGCTTGCGCATCAATACATCAAGCTTCTACTATGATACGATGCTGCTTTGTTGCATCACAGGTGAATGTTGCTTCCAGGGGTCAAAGCGGGCCAATGACGATGGCTATCTTAGCCACTGAAGTTTAGGAAGGGGTGCGGGATCCGGGTTTCATTGGATATCCGTTATGATGTTATGATTTGACACTGGGCACAATAAGTAACACCTCTATTATACCTATTTTGTATTATAAGCTGCGGCGCCCCTTCTCATCATCGGGATAAGCCTTACTTTTCATTTCATTTCATTTCAATCAACGCCTGCTAACTAGGGGAGCAAAAAAAAAAGAAAAAAGCCTTACAATGGACCTCGATATTATTGCCTACTTGTATCCTTACAACGACTACAAGGGGGCGGCATCAGGAGCAATCAAGACAAATCTGCGCTATACTCCTCCTTCAATTCAGCCCGTCCGAGATCAGTATGAACGAAGTCAACGAGAGTCGACTGAGCCACCAGACGATCGAGACGCTCCAGCCCTCGATCATCTTCCATGCCTTCTGGTCAGATTTAGCGACGTCCCAAAAACTGCCGAAGGGCTCGTCTTCGGCAACAGCCCGAAATGCGACGTTGTCATAAGTCGCAAACATATATCCAGAATTCATTTTTGCCTGACCTTTGACAGAAACAACAGACTTGTCGTCAAAGACTTGAATTCTCTCGGCGGAACTGAAGTTACTTACGATGGTGAGGGTGAGGGTAATCAGAGAAATTTTCAATGGATCATCGGCGGTCATCATTCCCTTCAGCGGATAGACAGCATCGTCATCACGGTATGCGGTGTCCTATCCTTTCAGATTGTCGTTCCATTCCACGAGATCAGGTCCCCGGCATATATCGACAAAGTCAAAAGATTCAAACGGGGCACGGCAGCTGCTGAGGACCTCGTCGACGCCCTCCAACTCTCATATGTGGCAACAAGGCCAGTTACAGAAGCCCAGACCCCAAGCACAAAGGACATCTACCTACGGAGGAAGCTCGGTGAAGGATCTTTTGGTGTTGTGACTCACATATGGAATGTCAGTACTGGGGAGGAGACAGTCCTGAAGGAACCTACCATGAAAACTATCAAGAAAGAGGAGGTTGATACAAACGCATGGCGCCGGGAGGCTCGCATCATGCATCAGATTTCACATGTTTGTTTGTCATGCCCACGTATCTCGTCACGTCTAACGCCCTGCTAGGCCCATATTGTACGACTCATCAAGTCGTCTTTTGACACGCATCCTCAATTATACCTAGAGTACATACCATGCGGGTCTCTAGAAGACCATGATGAAATATCATATCAGGAAACGATAGCGATCATCAAGCAATGCCTGTCAGCTTTGGAATTCCTGCATGAACGTAAGCCGCCGATCGCGCACCGAGATATCAAACCAGCCAATATACTCGTCCAGTATCGATTTAGCGATGATATCTACGTCAAGCTGGGAGATTTCGGTTTATCCCGGGATAGGATTGAGCTGGTGACCTATTGCGGAACTCAAAAGTATATGGCACCTGAGATCCGTTTGGAGTCGGATCGTCATGGAAACAAGGACAGAAAATTTGTCTATACCCTAGCTGTCGACATCTGGTCTCTTGGTGTGGTGGCATGCGAGCTGGCGTGTGGTCTTCCACCATACCAAGACCAATATGCGAATGGTAATACCTGGTGCGAAGAAGTCACAGCACGCCTCCAAGCTGCCATTCAGAGAAGGCCTGATGCTCTACTGGAATTCCTGCGGAAGGACATGTTGGTCATTTCGCCCAAGTCGCGGTCTTCAGCAGGTCACTGCTATCGTCTAGCAATGGGTCTATCTACCGAAGCATGCTCCTCTCACGGTTTCCCCCCAACCTCATGCCTCGATGAGGAAGACGAGACGACGCCTCAATACACTCTGCGGAACTATGAAACTAAGGGTTTGCACACGGTAGTTCCCCATTCCATGTCTACGAGAGGAACCACTTCGTCTTGTTTTGTCAGGTCAGGGGCACCTCCCCCCCATTCACCTTCATCATTGCCATCGAAGATAGCGCGGAAGTACGACGGGTCCGGAGCGCCACCCTCATCAGCAACCAGGCGGTGCACTAGTCGGCCAGAAGGCGATGAATTTGCTTGTTTTCTGGCATACTCAGAGAATGAGTTTGATCCCATGTACGTAGGATCGGACCTGGCGTTAGAGCTGGATGGGGAGGACTCGCAAAGTTGCGCAAGCCAGTGTAACCAGTCCGAGGCTGTTGGCTCGCAGCTTGGCAAAGACTCTGGATTTTGTGGAGGTGAGGATGTAATCGGTTCGGATGATGATGTTGATGATGTTGATGATGATGAACGGAGGCAGGCGACAGATCTGCTTCAAAACCTTCATCAAGATTTCGGAGTGGCATAGATCTGCTCCTCGTAACCCTCTCTGTCTTACTCTGGTTAAGCTGTGGGAAAGAACACAGCCAGTCTGTCAGTTCATTGGGGGCAAAGGATGTGGTAGGCAGACCGTCGTCAGGGTCTCCTTCCTGTAGCACGTCCTGGTCGAGGATGACTTCGTAGTCGCATAGAGAGAAGGATTGCGCCTTATAATCTACTGCCTGGTGATCGGCGCCACCAGAGCTGAATGGAGCCTTGGCGATGCCGTTGCCGGATTCACTTATTTCTGGCCCGGTACGGTTAAGATTGGCTGCGTTCAATTCATGAGCAAGAAGAAGTCGAGATAGATATTGCAAAGAGTCTGTTCGCGTCTTCATATTATGAGTACCTAACTGTTATGATTGAGTGTATTGTCTTCTCTTGCTCCGCTCATATCAGAAACACTCCTTACTAACCAGGAGACAAGCTGGTGAGCAGAACATCTGTGGAGAGTGGTGCCTACCCTATACCAAATATGCTCTTCATTTTTTAAACAAGGCGACCGTGATGTGTCAGGGTGGAAATTCAGCTATGGCGGAGATAAAAAAAAAGGCAACAGCCTGGCCTTTACATACTTCTTCAGTAGCATCAATTGTTTGCAAGCTGATAACATCCATTTTGTGCTTGCGTTAACAGGAATCCTGTAATTGTTTTCCCATATTAATTGAACACGGGATGACTGGCAGCTTCCCAACGTCCAGCTACCCAGCCAACAGCTTAGTCATTAAGGAACATCTCGCAGTTTAATGACTTAGCATTTTCCCAGACCCGTGGTGATGGTAATTAGTGTTTTGAAGGATTGGTCATATCGCAGGTATCTCCCACTTCTCAGGCGCTCATCCTGTCCGCCGTATCTCCCCTCCTTCCCCTTTCATCTCAGTGGCGCGACCAAAGTCTCTCTCGACTCTTTGAGGCCCATGACTTAGACTTTGCTTTCCAAGAGTGATAGGTGTTATTCCCGACCCCACAAGCTAGTATACCACATGCCGTGTGGGCTGTATTCCGCTGGTATCCAGGACTTGATACAAGGCCTCCTGTTTTCGTAACATCGGTTAGGCACAAGCTTGGTCGACCATTTCTCCTTAGCGAAGAGACGGTAGATCCAGGACTCCTCTCTGAACCTCACCCTAACGCAGCAAACCTCGCGAATGGCCTCTTTACCTTTTCGACCCTCGATTCCACCGATGCTCTTCTGTTCCACTTTTGTGAGTTTCGTGTCTCCATAGTAGGTCACGTAAGTCGACAGCTCATCCTTCTCCTCATTGAAATAAATACTCGGATCAGGCATCTGCAATGCTTCGTCGCCATCCCCAATAGCATCTCCTATGTGGAGAGAGATGGAGGATTCGTTAAAGTGGATCAAGTTGCGTTGGTTTTCATCAAACTGGAACCCTTGCAACGATTCATATAAGAGGTCCTTCATGAAATGGACATCACCACCCCAGTCGTTGACAAGCAGTATGAGTTGCAATCGCTCCCCTAGCCTGAAGTCCCTTCCCAGGAGACATGGCTCCGGATTAGCTCCTCGACCATAATCGATCTGTCTGACTTTGTTAATCCACGCTTCGCCTCTGAATATGGAGCTCCATATCTGAGCAAGGTTCAATGTTTGCTTAGTTGCCAGTGGGTCGTCGGTGACCGCTGCATTCACCATGGAATTCAAATCGAGAAATGGAAGGCGCTCCGCGATTGAGCTGAGGATGTCAGTGTTAAGTGTCTTTGGAAGCTTATTCTTCAGGGCTGCAGTAGTCATGCTGAGATGAGGGATGGGATATAGAGAAGCGTTCAATAGAGGGGAGATCCCACTTTATCACTGCATGTTCTCACCTACACATTGTGGGATCTTCTGATTTTTCTTTCTAATTTTGAGAGCAACCCGGCATTTGGTAGGACATAGGCTAGAGAGGGAACCATGTAAAAATAGACGACCACGTATTTTTGTGATGTTCTCGCCCTTTGCATCACAGCCATAAGCACCAACGGTGCTGTACAGTACAGTACAGTCCCGTACAGGTTTAGTGGCTTGTTCTCAAAGTAGAATTTCGTTCTTTCTAGCAGTGAGCTGGTGGAAGGATACAAAGCTTTTACTTGAATCTGCAGTTGCTGAACCTGTACGACATTGTAGAAATATGCGAAACTTCCACTTTCTACCCTATGGATCGAACTGATGTCCGAAGCCCGATGCGACAGCAATGATATAATCAAAACAGGATCCTGGAGAGATTTTTGGAAGTCTAGGGGCAAATCTATTTTA
>JABGLY010000917.1:0-28501 GCA_013623525.1 Fusarium dimerum | reverse complement strand
GTTCAAAATAACGTCGTCCCTCCGTCTTTCAGAAGAATTTTCTTCCTCTCCTCTTCATCCTTATCTTCTTCCATACCCTCACTCCTATCTCCGAATCTTAAGCCTCCTCACCGTCAATACTTGTTAGCAGGTTGAACCTTTGAACAAGTTTTGATCCCTCTTGTCTTTTGGCCCCTCAACCCATCATCTGTAACGTCCAGCTTGCCGTTCCATTGCGCGCTCATAAATCAACAACTTATCCCTCCAATTGAAAGTCTCAATTCGTCAAAATGACCACCCACGTTCTCCCTGCTTCTGCCAGCTCCGCCTATGACTATATTATTGTCGGCGGTGGTACCGCCGGCTGTGTGACGGCTTATCGTTTGGCCTCATACCTTCCTGAGCGCAAAGTTCTTATGATCGAGGCCGGTCCCTCTGACTTCACCCTCAGCAATGTCCTTAACCTCCGTGAATGGCTTGGCCTCCTTGGTGGTGACCTCGATTATGACTATGGCACGACTGAGCAGCCCAATGGCAACAGCCACATCCGACATTCGCGCGCCAAGGTTCTCGGTGGCTGCTCTTCTCACAATACCCTCATTTCTTTCCGCCCTTTCAAACACGATATGGACCGCTGGGTCGCTCAGGGCTGTCGTGGCTGGGACTTTGACACTGTCATGCGCCACGTCGACAACCTCCGCAACTCGATCCAACCTGTCCACGCCCGTCACCGCAACCAGCTCTGCAAGGATTGGCTCAAGTCCTGCTCCGAGGCCATGAACATTCCCATCATTCACGACTTCAACCACGAGATTGCTGAGACTGGTCAGTTGACTCAGGGCTGCGGTTTCTTCTCGGTATCTTATAATCCCGACACTGGCCGTCGCAGCAGCGCTTCCGTTGCCTACATCCACCCCATCCTGCGTGGTGAAGAACGACGACCCAACCTGACCATTCTTACCGAAGCCCATGTATCTAAGGTTTTTGTTGAGAACGACGCGGCTACTGGCATTGCTGTTACCCTCAAGTCTGGCGAAAAGCATGTTTTGCACCCCCGCAAGGAAATCATCCTCTCCGCTGGTGCTGTCGATACCCCTCGTCTACTCCTCCACTCTGGTATTGGTCCCCGTGGTCAGCTCGAGGAGCTTGGCATTCCCGTTGTCAAGGATATTCCTGGAGTTGGTGAGAATCTTCTTGACCACCCTGAGAGTATTATCATGTGGGAGCTCAACAAGCCTGTCCCCGCCAACCAGACCACCATGGATTCTGATGCTGGCATCTTTCTCCGTCGCGAGCCTACCAACGCCCGAGGCGACGATGGCGACGCGGCGGATATTATGATGCACTGCTACCAAATTCCCTTCACGCTCAACACTGGACGCCTCGGGTACGAGCAAATTCCTGATGGTTATGCTTTTTGTATGACCCCCAATATCCCCCGACCCCGTTCTCGTGGCCGTATCTACCTCACATCGGCCGACCCCAACGTCAAGCCCGCTCTTGATTTCCGATACTTCACCGACCCTGAGGGATATGATGCCGCCACCTTGGTTGCTGGTATCCGAGCTGCTCGTAAGATCGCCCAACAGAGTCCTTTCAAGGACTGGCTCAAGCGCGAGGTTGCTCCTGGTCCCAAGGTTCAGACCGACGAGGAGATTAGCGAGTACGCCAGACGTGTTGCCCACACTGTCTATCACCCCGCTGGTACGACCAAGATGGGCGACATTGAGCGCGATGAGATGGCTGTCGTCAATCACGAGCTCAAGGTCCGTGGAATTAGCAAGCTGCGCATCGTTGACGCCGGCGTCTTTCCTGAAATGACAACCATCAACCCCATGGTTACTGTTCTTGCCATCGGCGAGCGTGCTGCCGAACTTATTGCCGCTGAGGAGGGCTGGAAGCCTAACAACCGACCCCGTCTGTAAAAAGAATGGGCGAAGGAAAAGTGATTATTGGATACCCATCTGGACTCGTCTACAGCACGACGGCCGCTTGTTTTTTTTTTCTTTATATTTTTTGTACTATATAACGACTTCAGAGAATGAATGTGAGACAATGAATTCCATGAATCGGCCTCTACGTGAACGAGCATATGTGTTCGTGAAGCAATTTAACATATGAAAGCACTCCAGAGTAAGAAGAGGAAATAAAGTAAAATAAAAAATGGGATAACGGTAGGGTTGGAAAAGAATAAGGAAATAGAAGGTACTGATAAAAGGTTACCTCAAGATGCTGCTTCGAGACATGATTTTCGGGCTGTTTAATCCGATTAGATTGTGTGACCTGGAAGAGACCCAGGAAGCATGACATTGCCAATCTATTGGGTGACATTTGCCATGGTACACCCCCAGATTCTCCGAGGACCGAAAATTACTGATTGATTGAGGAATTAACGCAACAACTTAGCCTAAGATAGATCGCCACCTGTGGATGGGCGGGCCGGCGGTCAATTCTTTCTTGTTGGGCTGTTTCAAAGAATGGACGAGATACCATTATTGATAATATCCAGGTCAATCTAGAACACAGAATCAAAAGCCTCAAGGTCTTGAGTTACTGCGTACGTCTCACACCCTTATCTCAGCTACTCAACGATCAATGTATATTTGGACAAACGAGCGTCCTTTGTCCCTTGTCCTTTGTTCTTTGTGGAAAATGGAGTAAGTACCCTGACCAGGTAAACGAGACTGGAGGGGATAAATTGCAATGATTTAGGCGGAAACAGGGGAATGGGACCATGTGACAAGTCTAAGGTTTTCCTAGTCTTATTGGAGAGGAGGGTTTGAGATGCAGTATGCTTACTTGCTTTCTCAATTAATGGATTGGATATGTTGGCTGGTTGAATGATAAAATTAATTGGTTGCACATGCTACATCCCGGGCACTTGAGCACCCTTGGATATAGGAACGATTATGTGAACGTCTGTGTTGGTGGAAGTAAAGCGGCAAGGCTGGGCCAAATGCAGGTTGCGATTTCAGATCGAACGGAGAATAACTAATCAAGCGATGGTCTATCTATGGCTGGCTGTTCGTCTATCCTGGCCTGGTTGAGTGAGTTAGTAAATGGCAATCATCGGTCGGGTGATTGATCTCGATGTTGCCATTTGGTTTGCGCTTTGGTTGATAACGGAAGATGGCCTGACAGCAAGACAAATGAGGAAAGGTTCGGCCTCAAGGAGGTTGGCATGGAATTAATTGGGAATTTGGGGCCGCAAAGCCGTTCCACTCATCAGCTTTCAAGTCGATCCTCAGTGAGGAGAGACATTCGGACAGGCCGGGGGATGGATGCAGGGAAAATGAAGATGTGGGGGTTTTGCCGGGATTTTCGGGGCGGAATATCGATGACCGAGGATTTGCCCTGGCGGATGTCAGGGCCGACAGCTCTTTCGAGATCCACTTGTCCCCGAGGTTTGCGCAGTCTGGTACTGGACGAGGTACTACGGCAAGGGGTTCCAAAGAGTTTTGGTCGAAATGCTCCTGGAAATGAGAGCCAAAACGGTCATCCAACGGTTTCTTTTAAAAGGGCGGTCCGTACAGCCGCTGTCTGGAGTAAAATTGCGCAGTTCTCTTCTCTGGTTCTCGTGAGGCGTATTGTCTATCAGTACTACTCGAGAGCTTATACAAGGAAGCGCCCGTTGCAGCGAACGTCACAAAAAGAGAGAGAGAGAGAGAGAGAGGAAGAAAGAAAAGACTTGGACGACACGGCACGCTACGGTACGAAACGAAACGATACAATACGAATGGTAGCAGCGCATTGCATGCATGCGTTTGTATAAACAAAGAACATTCCTTCTTCTTTTTCTGTTCTCTTCTGCTCTGTTTCCCCGAACCCTGCTTGACGGGCGAGAATACATGGCATTCGAAAAGCCCCAGTTCACAGTAACTATTATCACAGTCTCTCCCCTAATTTCATACGACTCAGGAGCGTGCATTTGAGTCGATTTGTTAGCTGACAAAAAGGCACGCACGCTGCCGAATTAAGGGAAGCAGAAATAGTGCGCATTCATAAACGATTCCAAGGACGAGAACAGGCAGTCACCAAAGGAAACAAGCAATGGCAACGACATCAGTTGACCTCCCACTGCAGCACCCAGCAGAGGATGTTGCACCGGTCGTTCTCGAACATGCACATGGGCTGGCGTCGGCCATTGGTGCTGCAGCGGCGGCGGCAGTCGCAGGACATCAAGCTCTCAAAGGAGGTGAATTTGTTCATGAAACAGAAATCGACCTGAGCGACGAAAGTGATGACCAAATGGTCACGAGGGAAAAGGAGGAGAATGAGGCCAAACAGAGGAAGAGTCTCCGAGAAGCCCAAGAGAAATGGGATGCCGTAGCTGCCGAAAGAGCTTCCGTTGTTAGAGACGATGATGTTGGGAGACGAGAAAATGCAGCTGCGGGTGTAAGTAGTCTAGGTGCAGGCGCAAGTGCCACGTTACGGACGGAAACAACCGAAATGGGCGAGGTAACCATGACAGGAACAGGGCAGCCTGATTCACCACAAGTTGCACCACACATTTCGAGCGTTGGTGATTTTGGGGTCGGAAGAGAAGTAGGAGTACCGGTAGGAGGAGGTGGTGGTGGTGGTGGTGGAGGGGTGCTCCTGCCACCTACAAAAGGTACCGACCTGGCAAGCGCAAGTCACCAGCTGAGGACTGCACTCGCCCGTTCTCGCCCAAGCCCAAGCCCCTCAGCAACAGCAACGCCCACTACCTCGTACCATCGCCAGCACAACCACAACCACAACCATATCACCAGCCAAAACAATTCCGCCTCAAACTACACGCAAGGTGGCCGTATTCTCAAGAGTAGACACCGCTCTTCACTTTCCGCCAACACTGCTCTATCGCTTGCCAACGCCGCTGCCGTCGCCGAAGCGGCCAGAATTAATTACGGCCAAAAGATCTCGGCTGCAGCCGCTGCTGCTGTTACAACCTTGAGTGCAACGGCTGCCGCCATGGCTCCGGCCGCTACAGCACCCGTCTACCGCACAAAATACCCCGCGCCCTCGAGAATAGGCTCTGCTTCATCCGCCGCCGCAAGACCCGCTCCCGATGAACCTCATGTCATGTCATTTTGGGGACCCGAACCCGTTCCTTTGCCTTCGCGCTTTGCTCGTATCAAGCGCAACCTTATTCAAGGTCACGAGGCTGAACTCGAAGCCAGTTGGGCCAGGCTCATCAAGGCTCTTCGTGATGAAGTCGGTCATATTCAGGACCTCGGCGCTCATCTGATACCTTCCGTCGAATTCTCCGACATCGATAAACCCGCTCAGTCTGCTCGCTTTGGTCGCGCCCTCAGGCGTTATGGCGTCGGAGTCATTCGCAAAGTCGTTCCTCGAGCTGACACAGAAATTTCCGTCCGCGAGACTGTCGAGTATCTCGAGACTAAGCGCCACATCAAATCTTACCAGATTGACCCTACATGTTTTGACATCTACTGGACTCCCGCACAGGTACGGTCTCGCGCACATCCCAATGTTCTCGCCGCCCAGCGCTTCATGATGGGTCTTTGGGGGAGTAAACCAGATGATAGGCTCGTCACCCTGCTACCAATCACGTACGTTGACCGCATACGGATGCATGGCACTGGTGAGAAGGGCTCTAATGGTCTCAACATTTCAAAACCCGAGCCTCCCCAATCTGCTGACGACTGGATCAATGCTCTGCAGTCCTCTGCCGGCATCATCGCTCAGGCCGACAATGGCTCTTTAGAGCGCTGGGAGCCTGATGGCTATCAGCACGCAGGAACCTATGATAAGATTTTCCATGGAAGATGGGAAGACCATGATCCTTGGGAGTGCGCCAGTCGTACCTCAGCGACTATGGATCTATATAACGGATACGGCGCCTGCACCATTTTCCGCATGTTTCAGGGCATGTTGGCCCTTTCGACCGTAGAACCAGGCCTAGTCCGCTTACTGCCGTCGCCAAAGCTCGCAACAGCCTACTACCTGCTGCGCCCATTTTTTACCACAAAGAAACCTGCCCCTGCGGTCCGCAGCGGCCCGGAATGGGATGCCTATCTTGACCCCGAGAATTGGGTCCTGCAGAAGGACCCAGACACCATCATCCATGGGGCCGTTCCGGGCCATGCGCAGCGTATAACGGAGCACTGGCATCCACACTTGCATCTTCGGGAAAGCATGATCACGCTCCCCACTTTGCAGCCTGGCGACTACATCTTGTGGCACCCCGATCTCCCCTATTACCTCTCCAGCAACAATCATGGCCTAAAGACGCCCAGCGGCAGCACCAGCGACGTCAGCATGCTAGTCTATCTTGCCGCCGCGCCTTTGACTCAAACAAATGCCCTCTATCTGGCACGCCAACGGAAAGCTTTTCAGAGGGGCCATCCCGGTCCGGATTTCGATTCCACTGGGAAAGGCCTGGTTGAGGAGGATTCCGATAAAAGGCCCGGCGAAAAAGAGATTGCTGAAGTTGGTGGCCCAGCTGCTCTACAGGCGATGGGCTTATGCCCCTGGGACGTTGCTGGCACGCGGGCCGGAACACCACCAAGCGACAAAGCCCGATCCAAAGATGACGAAGATGTTGACATGGAGACGGATACACGAAGCGCGGTCAGTTTGTCATCCATATCCCCTGCCGAGGCGGAAGTGGTTCGCTTAGCCAACATCATCCTCTTTCCTGATAGATCAATGATGGGCTACTCAGTATAGTCGTCGCCGTCTCTGTTTCAAGGCTTTGCCAGCGGTTTCGATCTTACAAAATGTTATTGTTTTTCCCCACAGTTTCATCTTTTTGTTCTTTTCCTCGCTTGACCAGTCGTGGCTATATGTGGAAACAAAGTCAATCAGCATTATCGTTAATGGCTTGATTGACTCACATCGTCATGGAGTCGAGGCGCTTTTGGTGTTTTATTATTGGGGTCTTGGACTACACCTATAAAGCAATGGTTTTGTCCTTTACATACATGTGGTACTTGAATATAGCTGCCATGCTTTTCAGTTTTTAGAAAGACTCTATTACCGTAATAATGTATGTGACTTGGCCCCACATGTTCTATCGATATCTAAAATTCCAGCATATTAGATTCCCCTAAACAGGCTTCGATATCTTTCACCAGTTGTTCTGCTTCCTTTCTAGAAATGCAGTGATTTGAGGCAAAAACACCAATGTCCAGTCTTGAATCATGTATAGATACCTCGATATCCACGGCCATCTGTTCAGGAAGCGTCAGTGTTAGTTTGGGCTGTGATGAACGAACAGATGAAACTTACAGGAATATCTCCTTTCACAAGGTTACCCTGCAGCCAAGGCGCATTCAGGAATCCTTTGGTCCCCGACCCACCATCAACTAATTGATCTTCAGATGACAAGCGTAGTTTTGTGCTAGACATCTCTTGCTTCTCAGGGAGTGTCAGGAAATTGACGAAAGAGGTAACTCGAACACCCGTCCACTTAGAGATTTCCCAAAGCCCAACATCTGCTCGGTCGCTGGCTGAGATGAGGTGCAAATCCCGCTGGATTTCAACGGCCATTGCGACGATTGAACGTTCAACACCAGCCTTAACCTTCAACGGGACTAGATTCAACGTGGGATAAGCCACCGGAAGATCATGATGATTGGCACGGTTAGCGAGATAGATCCCAAAGACAACGTGACCACTGGTAGACGATTGACTCCCGGGTTGACGAGCGACTAGCTGTGCATAAGCGGCCAAGAATAGGGAATGTAGGGAGACGCCTGACCGGGCGGCTAGGCTTCGTAGTCTGGGAAGCTCGGCGTCGGCACCCTCTTTGAGATAGGAAGTTCGAGTTTCCATACCAAGACTAACTGTTTTATGGGGTACAGGTGCTGAGATGCCGTCCAAGTATCGTTCCCAAAACTTCCTCTTCTCGCTTCTTTTTTGGTCCAGCGTTGATTCGATCACAAAAGACCGCCATTGATCAACACCTCGATGGTGCTCTACGGCAGCCCCATCCAATAACTGCGAGAATCGGGCTAATAGGGCAGGAAGACTAACTCCATCATAAAGGGCGTGATGTATCCTGAGTCTTAGTCTCCAGCCACGTCCTGTACTTTGCGTGTTGTTTGTCAGACTGGTGACTACCAATGGCTGAGGTGTCGTGACGGGATCGCTGGTGATCGGCTCCGAATTTAAAGCGATCTTGTAGCTCTTAAATATCAACTGTAGGAAGGGGGTCTCCTTTGACGCAGTGGCCAGAAAGGTTGTCCTCAAAAGAGGAGTTTCGGCAACCAGACAATCCCAGGCTGTCTGGAGATCATCGATACTGCATGAACTGTCCAAATCCAATGGAAACTCTGGCCAGAAGACATAGCCTTGGGCATTTTGCCAGGCACTTATCATGTATACTTGCATCGGCAGAGCTGGCAGGATCTCAATCTGGTCAGTTGTGACGCCATAGGTGGCCAACAGCCTGGTGATTTGAAGGTTCTCTTGGGGTATCCAGATATCCGTGACTGAAGGGTCGGATGTGTTTTCGGCCTGGGCCATCTTGGCCACAGTCACCATTTCAGAGACTCCAGAGGCCCTGATAAGGTCTTGAGGTCTGAGGTTTACCCCCTTCTTACGCAGTAGTGAGGATACTTTGATGGCGCTAATTGAATCGAGGCCTAGGTTGTAAAGAGTACTTCCTTTCTTGATTGCTTCTTTGGGAACGCCCGAGACTTTGTGAAGAGTCTCACGGATCTTGGCGGATAGAGTGTCCCACTCCTCATCTGTGAACGGCTCTGGGTCAATCGACAGCCCTAAGTGCAACTCGAGTCTGTCGTTCGTCTCAATTTTTGGTAGCCCGCATATGGATACGCCATCGGTATCAAATGAAATGATCTGTGACGACGTTGACTTCATAAAAAAGCTCATAATGGAATCCAAGCTGGAGGAAACTTCCTCGAACCCGCCTTCAAGAGAAATTGCAGACCGACATGCAAGTCTCCAGACCAAGCCTTGGCTTGTCTCCTCTGCCTCAATACATATTGGGTATTCTGTGGCTGAGGTACTCTCGACCGAGGTAAGTAGAGGGCGATCCAGCGCTCCACTTCCTAGGGGAGACTTTTGAAGTATGAACAATGTGTTGAAGAGCCCCTCTCCTTTGAGGTCGGCGGCTAGTTGGGCCTTGCGGAGAGGGTATCCCTGAAACTCCCGAATGCTGTGCATGTTCTCTTCCAGGTATTGTAGGAACTCTAAAGATGAGCCATGTAAGATGCACCTGACTGCCACTGTGTTCATCGTAGGGAATACAAGACTTTCCGCTCCATCAAAGTCACGTCCGGACATGACAGCGCCAAATATCACGTCGAGTGACTGTGTTTTATGAGCTACCAGTATAGCCCAGCATGCTTGGCAAAGAGCCTGCATGCTGATTGAATGAATCTTGCAGAATGATAACATCTCGCTTAAGTCGAGTGTAGACAAACATTCGCTCTTGTTCAGACTCGTTACTTCGGCAGCCGGTACCTCCCCTTGGGGCATGATGCTGGGCGAGGCTCCCTGCAAATATTGCGTCCAGAATTCCTGAGCCTGCAGGCTTTGAGACTGCGACATCTTGGACAGGAAGGGCTCAACAAAAGACGAGCGCGGGTCTTTGCCGTAATAAGCTGCTTCGAGTTGTTGGTACAGTAGATCAAGGGACCAACCATCATATAAGGCATGCGCCATGGATAATATCAGATATCGCTGGTCCCCATCAGTAACAAGAGTCAGCTGGAATAGCTTTTCCTGTCCTCGACGGCTTCTGGCTTCCTCTGTCGCCTGGGAAATGATGAAGTCGATATCTCCAGTATGGCTCACATCAACTTGTGGAATATAAAAGTTGCCAGCCTTTAATACCACTTGACTATACGTCATATCGAGGGACTCATCGTCGCATTCGTAGAAGATAGTTCTCAGGATCGGCATGTGACGAACGAGTCTTTGCCATGAGTCGAGTAATTTTACTGTATCAACGAACTCGGAAACAAGGAGGACATCATGGTTGAAGTATGACTGAAAATTGGACTGGATCATGCCAGCAACCATCGCCTCCTGGAGATGTGTTGGGGGAAGGACGGTCTCGACTCTGTTCATATCGTACCCCGCTCGCTCAAGGTATTGCCAGAGCTTGTCTTTGACATCGCTCAACAAGTCAGTGTCGACTCCAGCGTCAGAATCAATTGAAGCACGCTCGCCAAAAGCTTCAACCATATTAGCAATGGTCTGGCAACGCATAACTTGGGATGGTGGAAGATTGATGCCATGTTTCTTCAACTTGGCCGCGACCTTGATCACGTCGATACTGTCAAGGCCAAGCTCGAGGATGGTACATGTTGCAGAAACATCCGTCGCCGGCAAATTGGCCACGGAGGCAATTACCTGTTGAATGGTGGAGGCGGCTGTAGTCCATTGGAACATAGTTGTTCTAGCCTGCAGGGCTGCTGAGGGATCGTCTACATGAGACCCTCCGGTAGCAACCGATTCCAAATCGCCAATTATTGGAACCTGGCTTTCCGAGTCCATCTCGAGTAGTCTTATATATTCTTCAGTTGTGTTGAGTAAGTCATCCAAATGAGCAGGGGTTGCAATATGGCCCTGTGCAACCACGGTGAGCTTTAGGTCCCCTGTGCGAGTAAACACAGCTTCCATGGCAAGCGGATAATCAGGACTGGTTATTGTATCGTTGGCTTCCCATGGCACAGCGAGATCCTGATCTGACGTCTCTATCTGACAAGTCAAGAGGTTATCGAATAAGGGCTTGCTGCCAGAACACCATTTTTGAATGTCCTTCAAAGGAACATGTTGGAAGTCCAAGAGTGCGATGTTGAAGTCGTGGCATCGTCTTATGAGAGTGGCCCAGCTATCATTTGCAATAGCAGGGTAGTACAACGGAACTGTGTTGAAGAGAGGTCCAATTGTGTTTTCGACACCAGGTAGCCCTATGGCTCTGCCCGAGACGATGATGCCTGTTGTTGGTCGCGTCTTGGTCAGTTTTTGAAGCGTGGATGTCCATAGAGCCATTATCACAGCCTGAAATGTAACATTATGCTTGGCTCGCACCATCTCTAGAGCCTTTGAGGATGTTCTTCGCGTGACTTTTACTGCACTTTCCGATCCCTTTACCCCAAGTTGTGGAAGGGGCGCAGCTGACCATCCCTGAAGGTGACTCAACCAGAATGATCTGGAGTCATCGTAACTTAGTAAAGGACCATGACAAAGTGCCTCCAAGAAAGACGGGCCATGCGGCATTATCTTCCCACAGTAGTTTCCCCATAGCTGATTCAACATTAAGTCGAAACTGTTCCCATCATACAATGCGTGGAATATGTAAATGAAGAGCGTTTGGGTTTGGGATGTCGATACATGCATTAGTCGTAGGGGCTCAGCTAAACATGGTGTGTTGCAGCTAACCCAGTGTTGTTTCTGCTCTTCCAAAAACTTTTCGAGGTCTTGGTTGATATCCAGCACGCGCTGTTTCCAAGGAGGTTGCCGTTCTTTAAGGGCTACTTGGACGTAGCCTTCTACGGTAGGGAGGAAACAAGTCCGTAGAATCGCCTCCGACTGAACCAGACTATTCCAAGCTTGGTGAAGCCTGTCAATTGATACCTGGCTTCTCAGTTCCAGTTTGAAAATGTTAAAGTACGATCCCCCTTCCTCGGATGCCATACTGCGAGAGATTATGCCTTGTTGAAGTGGCGAGCAAGGCGCAATGTACTCAATGTCTGCTGCGCGTACTCCGAGAATTCGGCATGCTGTGCCGCTGTACTTGTGTTGTTGTGCACGAATGCGCTGCTGGACTTTACGCACACGTCCCTCAAACTGACCAGAGCTAACATTAGATAACGAATTGGCAAGGTCTCCAATGACAGGATTTTGAAGCAATATCGCCGGTGACGCATTTTTGAATCCTCGTGACTTCAGTGTCGAGGACAGTCGCAAGGCAGATACTGAGTCCATTCCAACATCAAACAAGCTCGTGGAAGTCGAGAGCTCAAGTTCTTTGATGCTACTGAACTCAGAAATTACCTTGATCAATCCTGGGATAGTTCTCTGAGCTGCATCAGAAACCCGCGCCGTGGTAGCATCTGAGAATCTCATAAGCTGCTCAGGTGACAGTTCCCCGAATAACTTCTTCAACTCTTTGACTTCGGCCTTGTTGTTGGAAGAGAGCGGGATGTAAGGCAGCACTAGGATGTATGTAGGCACCATGTATCCTGGAAGTCTTTTTCGACAGGCATCCTTGGCCTTTGCCCCCAGGCCTCCTCCATCCAAGAGAATCCTTAAGACCCCTCTTTTTTCACCTGAGCCAGCGACGAACGAGACGAGCACATCTTTGCTTGTTGGCCCATGGCTTGTAACAATAGTTGCTACATCGTCGATGTCAGCCACGCCAATACGAATTGCGTGGTTGATCTCGGCAATTTCAAGCCTCTGGCCGCGTAGTTTCACCTGATCGTCGGCTCTGCCCAGAAAGTCGAAGCAACCGTCGTGAAGCAACCTTACTAGATCGCCAGTCCGGTATACCCTCTCCCCAAACTCTGGTATGGTAGGAAAACGTTCACTAGTAAGGTCAAGCCGGTTGAGATATCCTTTACCAACTAGCCTTCCCGAAACACACAGCTCGCCCACTCCACCACGCAAGACAGGAACATTGGTTCCTTGCAAAAACACATAAGATCCAACATTAGGGAACTGTTTGCCGATATTACTTGGGCGGCCATTTGTGGGGACTCTTTGGTACATGGTCACACCGATAGTTGCCTCGGTCGGCCCATACGCATTATAGATGACGGCTTTTGGGCCCCAAGCATCAAGAATCTCCTGCTTAAGTTGCTCTCCGCCGGTGATGAATACCCCTCGACATAGAGAAGGAACTTCATTAGGATGGGTTAGACGAGCGAGACTTGGTGTGAGGTCGATATGGGTGATATCTAATCTGCTGATGGCGGCAGTGAGGTCGTCAAGAATCACATCTTTCGGAGCAGCAACTACAGCTATTCCTACTGACCAAGACCAGTATTGTTCGAGGACTGAGACATCAAAATGGAGTGCTGCAAATTGAAGCCATCGTGACTCGTCATCCCAGTGACCCCTGAAGAGTTCTTGAAACGCCATCATGGCTTGTACAGCGTTGTCGTGAGTTATCTCGCATCCTTTCGGGGTTCCCGTGGTTCCTGACGTGTAGAGGCAGTAGCAAGTACTTGATGGATTGATTGTCACATCAAAGCTCAGCTTGTCGCTGACCGTAGCTTCAAGTGAGGCCAAGTTGACTCCAACCACCGATATGTCTGCCGCAAAGTCGAGCAATGTTGGATCATTGATTAATAAGCATGAAGCGCGCGAATCCTCTGTTATGAACTGTTTACGTGCCTTGGGCGCCGTCGGATCCAGTGCAACAAACGAGCATCCAGCCTTCAAAATTCCAAGTATAGCAAAGTATGCCTCTGGGCATTTATCAAAATAGATGACGACAATGCTGCCAGCAGGAGCCACACCATGTAGAAGGTTGGCAACCTTGTTACCTAGTGCATCGAGTTCTCGAAAACTCCATGCCCTCTTGATGGGGACCTGGTCCTTGAACCCCGATACAAATTCCAGCGCCGTTTTATTTGGATGGGATACGGCACTGGCTTCAACAAATTGATGCAACAACTGTACGGGTGCAGGGATGATGGGGGATGCCGCCGGAATGATTGAGTATAGATTTGGCGATGCAGCCCATTGATCATTCTGAGAGGCGGCGGTATCAAAGGTTAGGTGGGTAAGGATTGCGTCGAACTGATCAAGTAAAATACGTGCTTGCTCCTTTGGCAGAACATCATTGTAGAAAGTAAGCGAGTAGTGGATTTGATCTTGACAGATAGTTTCAACCTCGAGGGAAACGGCATACTCGACCATCGCTGCATCCGCGAGTCGTTTCCAAGGCATTGGTCCTGATTCTGCGACATCCATTCTCTGATATGCGATGAGCGTGTCGAACATGGTTCCAGAAGAGTGGCCTAACCACTTTTGCACCTGGCTCAGAGGCGCAAACTGGTGCTTGTGGAGATGCTGATTGTAGTCCATCATGTACTTGAGCAATTCTGCATTTGATGCCACATTGGTGGCGATGATCGGTACGGTGTTCAAGCAGGGAAACACGGCGTCTCTTGTCTCGTCTGTCGTCCTTCCAGACAGCGCCACACCAAAGACGATCGAGCTTTCGCCTAGATAAGAAGACAGTAATCGCGTCCATGCTGCTTGGATCGCTGCTTGGATCGAGACGTTGGATGACTGCGTCACCTTCTGAAGGTTGGAGAAAGATAGAGCGGATGTGTGGGTCTCAACTAACATTTCTCGTTGTTCAACACGAAGAGGAGTCATTGTTGGAAACTTATTAAGGACTGCCTCACTTGCTTTTGATTCCCAGAATTTGCGTTCAAGTTCCACATTGCCTAGTGATCTGGTGAGGATGGTTGATAGAGCAGGTTCAATCACGATAACATCGCGAGGCTTTTCGTTCCTCAGCAGCTTCGAGAGATCACCAAGCATCATATCAAGTGATGAAGCATCGTAGAGGGCGTGGTGGATGAAGAGATGCGCCTGAATGTATGAACTGCTATCGACCAGAGTCACAGACCAAGGCGGAAGGTGGGGGGAGGTTTCTATCTCTGTCGCGAACTCTCGCTTGCGCGAGGTGATGTCGAAGGTTTCGATGCCACACGCTTGATGCATGTTCAAGGGCAAATTCAACGACTCTGGGTGGTATCTAACCATAGCAAATGTAGAGTCTCGATGATTGACTGGAACAAAGCCAGTCCGCAGCATTGGATGCCTGGACTGCAGCAGCCTCCATGCATTACAGAGGTCCTCCGCCTCCAGCTCTGGATTCATCTTCAGACTGACAACATTGAGGTAGTTCCTCCCACCAGATTGTAAGAACGAAGCGACCATTGCCGACTGTACAGGTGTACAGGGAAGTATGGCATCTACTCCTGTACCGTCGACTAAGAACTTAGCAACTTCAGGGGAGACTTGCTGCGAGAACTTTTCCAGGTCATAAACATTGATGCTTTCCGCAAAATTGCTTTTCTGGTTATCCAGAAGCTTGGCTGCAATTCTGGAACAAGCCGGACACTCAATAACATCCGATGCTGAGATCGTAAATCCTTTGCGGCGAAGCACGGATGCAATCTGCACGGCGTTGATGCTGTCCAGTCCTAACTGGAAGATGGTCGTGCGACGACGAATTTGGGGCTCAGGAATGCCTGATAGTTCAGATAAGATTGTTCTGACTTGCAGTTCAACATCACTCCAAGTCTCGTTGTTATCTTCAGTTGTTGCGGTTGCAGGTTCGACTTTTTCATGCTTGGGCTCCAGCTGAGCGAGTCTTGCTCCAAGTGTTGCGGGCAGGTTTTGTTTGCCCATCAAAGTCGCATGCGGCGACGCCAAAATTCCCTTCAACACAAGTTTGAAAGCGTCCGCAATTGCAGCTGTGATTTCCACGGAGACCGCACCCATGTCCCGATGAATGTTGATTACCAAAGAGTTCAAGCTTGGACATGGAATAATCTCACAAACTAAGGGTATATCCATATCTCCAGAGTCGCCCTCGAGAGTCCAGACGTCCTTGTCAATATCCTGCAGTGGCTTCTGTAGTAGTAGTAGTGTGTCAAAGAGATGTCTACCGGTGCGGTTGACGGTCTTCTGGATCAGACGTAAAGGAGTAAACTGATAAGGCATCAGCTCGGCGCTTGCCTTCTGAAGGTACTTCGCAAGGTCTATACCACTCTGGTTGGCAGGAATATCGACTCGCATGGGAATGGTATTGAAGCACGGCGCTACCAGTCGGTCTATGCCGTTTACATCCAACGTACGGCCACTGATAACATTACCGTAGCATACATCATGACGTCCACATATCAGGGCAAGAACTTGAGTCCAACTAGCCTGACATACTGAAAGGAGGGTCACTCCAAGGCCCCGTAGACGAGTCTGCAACTCGTTGAGTGGGATATCAAATGAGGTTGTGTGAGTACTTTGGTCCATGCTGCTCGCAGCAACTGGTGAGAAGAGACTCAGTGGCCGATAACCACGGAACTTTTCTCTCCAAAATTTCTCAGTGTCGCCTGGGAGTTGTGTCGAGATACGAAGAAAGTCTTCATAGGCTATTGGTGGTGGGAGAGGCTTTTCAGTCGCCAATGCTTCCACCTCTTTCAGCAAGCACTCCATTGCTACACCATCGTAAAGAGCATGATGACAGATGAATGAGAGAAAAGCTGAGCCTCTGTAACGTAGAAGAGCAAGTGATAATGGAGGGGTTTTGGTATCGACTGGGTCTGATAGCGTACAAAGGTGCTCCTGGATGGCCCCATCAAATGAAGGTTCATTTACCTCCAAAGTTACCCACGGGATCTTCCATTTCTGAAGAACCACTTGTGCAATTGCATACCGAGAGTCCTCAGTGGTAACAAAGCAGGTCCTTAAGATGTCGTGGCGCTCGGACATAACATTCCAATATGACTTCATGGACTCGGGCTCAATATGCAAGCGCATGAGTACCCTGTTGTAATACCCTCTGTGTCCGCGAGATAGCATGGCCTCCTGAAGTGGTGTGCAAGGGAGTACAGATTTAACACTGCGCTCCCGCTTACTAAACTCATTCTTGACTTTTTGGGTGAATTCCGAGGCGAAGAAGTCTATCGGCTCCATTCCTACTTTGAATGTAGAGGAGTTTCTAAGTTTGGTCAGATGACGTGTGAGTTGGACGACTGATGGGTTGCGGAGAATATCTGATACCGCAACCCGTACTTTCAAAGCATCACCGAGGGCACGAGCAACGCCAATGGCGGATATAGAATCAACGCCTAAGATTGTAAGATGCGTCCATCTTCCAATATCTGCTCGTGATATATTCATTGACGCAGCAATTGCCTCAGCAACCGCCACCTCCTCAGGTGACCATTCGCCTTGCTGAAGGTCGTCACGGACAGGTTTCGTAACGGTCTCTAGATCTGTCTTCGCCAAACCGTTGAAATGAGCGACGAGCCGGTATTTGTCCACTTTTCCGCTTGATGTCAACGGGATAGTAGAGATTGAGATCAAATAAGAAGGCACCATGTAATCTGGAAGCCGACTTTGCAGGTGTGCAAAGAGAGATCGGTGGGCATCTTGATCCACGTTGCGACCACGAAGTTCAGAGTTTTGCGCTCTTGGGACATAGAAAGAAGCAAGTTGCTCTGACGGGAGGTCTTTGTTACGAACGAGAAGAGTCGCGGCACTGCTTGCGAAGTCTGTTGAAGTAATGGTGCTGTTGATTTCGCCTATTTCGATACGCTGTCCTCTCAGCTTGATTTGGTCGTCAATTCGGCCCAATATCACTAGGGATCCGTCGGGCAACATGCGGCCCAAATCACCAGAGCGATAAAGCCTACCATACTTTGGATGATGGATAAACTTCTTTGATGTGAGCTCAGGCATGTTGAGGTAGCCTTGGGCCACTTGCGCGCCTCCAAAACACAGCTCACCCACCCAACCGTAGGGAACAACATCCATACTGTTAGGTACAAAAACGACAGCTGAGGTGTTCGGAAAGACGTGTCCAAGATGCTCAATGTGATCACCTGGTGACATTTGCTTTACAGTACAGATATTAGTTGTCTCAGATGGCCCATAACCCTGCCACAGCTTGTCTTGCCACTTGTCGAAGACTGTTTGCGTCAGTGGTTCGCCAGCAGTGACCAGAAAACCAACAGTGGGGACATTTAGGGGATCGACCAGCGATGCTACTGTCGGAGTCATGCTCAGATGTGTAATCTCGAGTTCACGAATGCAACGTTCCAAGTCCTCGAAGACGACATCGTTTGTGCCTGAACACAGACACATCCCAGCCCACCAGGTATAAAAGATCTCAAACACCGAAACATCAAACGCTTGAGAACAAGCCTGCAACATTCTATTTGGTAAATTTTGGTTCTTCGGGTATAAAGATGCCAGATACGAAACATTGGCAACGATGTTGCGCTGAGTTATGGCAACGCCTTTGGGAGTCCCTGTTGTTCCGGATGTGTAGATGACATAGGCAAGCCGGTCCGGGTCCGCTTCGATGTTTAGGTTGGTGGTCTCGTAGTCACCAAGGGGAGCGTTACCAATATCCATAAAATGCACGTCTGAGAAAGACAGTCCCAGCCCAGAAGAAGCATCATGAACGAGACACCGCTTGATCTTGGCCTGAGAAAACACATATTTAAGACGGTCCACTGGGGTGGAAGGCAATAGGGGAAGGTAAGCGCAACCGCTCTTGATGACGGCAAGAATCGACATATAGAGACAAGGCGACTTTTCCATTACAATGGCGATGACCTCTCCTTCTTTAGCTCCACAATCGCGCAGGTGCCGCGCAAGCTGGTTAGAAACGGCGTTGAGTTCCTTGAATGACAGGATATTTGTTGTTGTGGTGGCGGATTCCAGACATTCGACGAAACGCATGGCATCAGAATCTGGCTGTCTCGCTGCGACATCCTCGAAGCCTTTGGCCAAATCTATTTCTTCAGACTGCCAAGGCGGCATGTTATCGATTGATGAGCCGAGATCAAGCTTTCCACATATTTGCGCCAGCTGAACCTCATGCTGAAGATTTTGGAGGATAATAGAAGAGAGCGCTTCGAATTGACGCATCATATGCTGAATGGTGGATGAAGACGCGAAGGCGGAATGATACGTAACTTGTAGCACGAACCCATCTACAGTGGGTTCGACCTCAAATAAGAGCGGCGTCTCTAGGTGGTCGAGATGGTCTGTTTCCTTCACCAAGTTATGTCCACGACCTGAGCTATGAAGAGATTCTTGATATACGAAAAGAACATCGTAGAGACTTTCGCCGGGCTGTAAGCCACAGAGTCGTTTGATGTCGGCCAACGAGACTGTACAGTGTTCCATAATTTTTCTATTGCTGTATTGGATATTGTTGATAAGATCAAAGTTAGTTGACATCGTGCTGAGATCGGTCCTCAGAGGTAGCGAAGCAATGCAAGGGCCGATTATGTTGTCAATACCCGCGACAGGAATAGTTCGTCCAGATGTCACACAGCCAATTGAGATATCGGCAGCCCCATTGATTCCAGACCATAAAAGTGCCAAAGCAGCCTGAAATACAACTTGGGGGCCACAGCCTAGCGGCTGTGTATACTGAATGGCATCATGTCTGGAGATCATCAACTGCTTCTGGCACGAAGACGTGGTCGAGGTTGCTATGGTATGCTTCCGCATTTTCGGGAGATTTATTTTAGTCCAGTCCTGTAGATATTCAGACCAAAACATGTGGGCTGCATCCTCAGAGTTCGGATCCTTCAAATTATCATAGAACAACGCAACGTTGCGAAAAGGTGGACGCTGTTGTACTGCTTTTCCGGAAAGAATGTTGGATAAGTCAGAGAGAAGAATGTCCATAGACCAACCATCGTACAGGGCGTGGTGAATGTGAATAATTGCGCGAGGATCGTTTCCACTACATCTTTTCCGTATCTGGACATGAATTGGCTTGAGTTGATTGTTCGAGATCTCCATATCAAAGTCATCTACTATGTCGACTTGCGTATTACGCAAATCTTTGAACAGTAGCATGATAAACTTTCCATTTGCTGTTGCGAACCCGGCTCGGAGGATCTCATTTTCTCGGGCCAACTCATAAAACGCGTTCGAGATATGTTCTGATGTATAATCATCGGGTATAGCAACCGATATCTCATTATAATAAGCAGCTGGATTCCGTTCCGTCTCAGCTAACATGGCAGATTGCAAAGGCGTGCAAGGTAACATATCCTCGACAGCATCGCCGAAGCATCGTAGAGAAGCATTCTCAGCCATAACAGTTTCCAGTGTGATTGACAAGTTCCGCTCATCTCCCAAGTTCTCTGTATTCGGGCGTTGCGGTAGTTGTTGGGCCGCAAAGACAATATCTGAGGTGGACTTCATGGTCAATAATGATGCTGAGCTGATTGGGATGTTATGGTGTCGTAGAGCCGAAGCGAGCTTGATGGATTTGAGGGAATCGAGACCGGCGGATATTAGGGAAGATGATTTCCCAATTCGCCCTTCCAGGACGTCAGAAACGATATTTAGCACAAGGTTTTCGAATTCGTCGACAGGTCCCGAATTCCCTGCATCTTGTTGCGCAATTATCCTTCGGCTCTCATATTCGGATTTGATCTTCTTCCTGTCGACTTTTCCGCTTGGTAGCCTTGGGAAATCCTTCATCAAAACCACTTCCCCTGGCACCATGTATTGAGGTAGCCATTCTTTACACTTTTGCAGTATATCATCTTCCGATACTCCCGAATCCACGGCACAGAAAACGACAAGAATCGAATTTGTCACTGCCGCAACTGCACCGTGGCAGCCCGAGGTTCGAAGAGCCGCTTGCTCTACCTCGCCAAGTTCTAAACGCTGACCTCGCAACTTGACTTGGCCATCGGAGAGTCGACCAAGGCATTCCAGTGTTCCGTCAGGGAGAATGCGTGCCTTGTCCCCTGTACGATAAACTCGACCATACGGGGAGTCGATAAAGACAGTATTTGTTTGTTCTGGGCGGTTGATGTATCCAGACGCTAGTTGATGGCCACCGACTACAAGTTCTCCAATCTCGCCCCGTGGAAGAATCTTGAAGGGTGAGACCGACTTGCTTGAGGTGTCGGGATTGGCAATCTCTATGATGAAGCAAGAGACAGTATCTAGCGGTACACCAATATTGCCTGTTGACGATGTGGAAGCAAAAGCCGGTTGCAAAGTGCTTTAAATTACTTAGTATCTTCACACATGATATTATGCACTCGGCTTACCAATGAATAGTGGCCTCCGTGGGACCATACATAGCCCATAGTATGCTTGTTGTAGAATCTGAGCCCCCAAATTCCTGTACGACGGGTGCATTCAACATTTCCCCAATGGTCAAAAGAAGCTTGAGGTCTGGGGCATTTTCACGGCTGCGTAGCAAACTGCCAGCAACGGTTGGCGTAAGTTCGCATGCATCAATCTTCATGGTCCGGAGGACGGCAGGAAGATCGTTTAACATTTCTACACGCCGAACCGTGACCAGCGTCGCCCCTCTGAACAATGGGAAGAATATTTCAAAAACAGAAACATCAAACGTTGGCGCAGCAAACTGTAAGAATCTGGTAAAGTGCGGGATGTGTCTGTCGTGAGCTAGAAGAGCCTGAGTTGCAGCATCATGGGAGATTCCTACACCTTTGGGCGTGCCAGTAGACCCAGATGTGTACATGACATAAGCGAGGTCTTGTGATGTAGGAATCCTATGCTTGACAGGTTCACAATGCGATGTTGCGGTCGCTTCATCATCGATCACTTCATCAATGATGATGATCTTCACGTCAACATCAGATGGGATGTCCGGTAACAGCTCTTTTGACACCAGTAATACTGTCGCAGATACATCTTTGAGAATGAATTTTATTCTTTCGGGGGGCGCATCAAGGTTTAGAGGACAAAATGCTCCGCCAGCCTTGAGAATAGCCAAGAGGGAGATGTATAGGAGAGAAGACTGATGGACGAGAACGGGGATAACAAGCGATGCTTGACCGGCTCCTGTCGTTTTGGATATGTGAGCAGATAGGGCATCTGCGCAATTGTGAAGCTGTGTGTATGTGAGGGAATATCGACGATTGTTTCCCATACAATCCAGAGCTGCGGTAGAATTCGGCGGTTTGACCAAATGGTGTAAAAGATCTGGCCCAGAAAGTCTAGCAGCCTGGCCGTTGACTATGGAAAGCCCAGCGGTTTCCATATTGGGTACTATCTTGTCGTTGCCAAAACTATTGCAATTTGAGGTGATAGTGAATGGTGATGGGTTATCAAATTATTCGAATGTGATGAGGCGGGTTAAAGATAGATAGTAACGAGTTACACCAACGAAAGCATATCGGCGCCAGTGATAATGATGATGGCGAGTGCAGATGACTAGCGCTACAATGTAAGTTGGATGCAGCAAGAGGACAGGGAACATGACCCTTTTCTTCGACACGACTTTTTGGCTGTTATGCACCTCGTTCTGGGGCACATGTTACCCCCAAGCATGCCATTAGCTAAGACTGTGTGGACCAAAGGTCAGGCTGGTGGGAAAAATTGGATCTCACTTCCACTAGAGGAACGGAGTCGAGGCCCGGCACGGGCGGCTGTCAGCCGGATGATGAGCACGGAGGCTGCGAATGGTACGGCAGCAATTAGAACGGACGTCAAGCCGTGTTGGAATCGGCGTGTCAATGATTCGTCGAAGGATAATCAACGGCTTGTGAGAGGTTGCACAATGCAGTTGGTCTGAACTGGGCATACCACGAGCGTGCAGGGTGAGAGACTCTGGCCCCAGATGCCCCAGCCTGTCAGCGTTGAGACATTACTCATCGAAGCCCGCACAAAGCGATTAGCATCGAAGGGATTACCAACAGATGAAGTGGATAGAAAGGGTGGACAACGTATTTGTGGCAGACAATCCATGGTATTCGGCCTGTCGATGAGAGTGGAGGGTCAATTGTGGTGCGGCGAACTGCCCAGGATGAGGGGATGGATGACTTCCCATTTGGGCCCATCCGTGTGTGGACCTGCGTTGGGAAGGAGCACATGGCAGGCTATGGGCTCCTGCAAAGTACTGGACGGTAGTAATTACAGTACAAGTGCCCCTCAAGGGTGAAAGCTGTTTAGTTACTGTAGAATGGACTTTCCAGAATTCACATGCGCCAGGAAAGGAAATGAGCGCTCGCTGGTGCCTGCGGGGCAGAAAGGAAAATAGATGTCGTCGCGACTTCTTATCCAATCATTGCATTTGATTTGTTTCAACAACGACCTCACTCGACTCAAACTCCCAACTTCCATGTTCATGTTGTTGACAAGCTGACTTACCTAGGTGCATAACGCATCTTGCAGTGATATGGTGTGGTGTGATGTGAAGACAAGTTGAGCGCCGAGAAGTATTGTGATTTATCTGTATTAGCAATCAGCCTACCCGTATTGGACAATAACGAATGCATCTGACCATTTTGAGCTTTCGTTCAACGCCAGCTTCAGAACAAACATTAAAACCAGTTCCTAGACGAGAATGGCTGGTGTATCCAGTCCATAGCCTGGGCATTCTTGCTCCAAGGGAAACTCCATCAACACCGTGGGGGTTCAATTAACCAGTCAGACTTGGTGATAATGGAACCAGACCAAATAAGTTGGGCGACGGCGTGAAAACAGCTTGACCATGGCGGGGATGGGCTGACGATGGAGGAGGCGTGAGGGCGTATAAGATCATGTTTAACAAATGTGGTAAAGAAATGGGGGAGACCTTGACAAAATAGTAGATACAGCGAGTGTCGATGCTGAACACGTGTAGGCAACGCGTGATGATGGGTTGTTCAAGTGGTGGGGGTATGCGCGGGATTTCGTTGAACTGGGCACCTAAGGAATTAACCAGGCGGCTTTCAGTGTCTATTGTTTCTAACGTCAAGTCATCAATTGTAAATACTTCTGGGGTTTCTTTCTTTGCTGGATGTGACAGACTAGTCTTTATGTGAGGCCTTCACACGGGTAAGGGGGCCAACCTCACACAATATCAAGCAAGAGAGTGAGTTATAGAGCCAACACTAAGAGCTTGACCAGAGAAAGTTGAATCTTGCTCGATGCAAGGGTCAAATGCATGGTTGCTCCATATAGGTAAGGATGTCAAAATTTGTCTGTATTAGATCCAACCATAGTCGCCATACATACCTCAGTTCTCAATGCCTTACTATTCGAAATGAGGGCGTTACCCTATAGACACTTGATACCCTTATCATTGAGGAATTTAGATATCGGGGCGACCTCTTTTTTTTTTTTTTTTTTTTTTTTTTTCCACTTTACCTCAGTTTGTTTTCTGCGACATTCCAAATCTTCCTTTTCATAGCTGGGGCATCTCTCCATAACTATAGAATCTTCCATACTACTTACATTACACTCCAGTGTTACTACAGGGCAAGAGAACGTAGCAGTGCCACATATAATACAGTCAGTAGTTAGTGGCTATGGCGGGAATTTCACATTTGCTCAAACAAATCAAGGGCATATAGAATAGCCATTGATAATATCCATGGCTAGGAAAATTTATTATATATCATTTATCAGTAATCCTTTCATGGGGCTGCCCACTCTTGTCCATAGTACCAAATTCCTCCTACGAATATTGAGGTACAAGCATAGGTAATCAGGTGACACACACGCCTGTGCACATCAATCATCAGGTAAAACAACGCGCAGGCGAAAAATATAAGTATTACAGAACCCATTATGAGAAGTCATATCCGCATAATTCCGGTTGTGATTTGGAAATTCAGATATTAGAAGATGTTGAATTTAATTCGGTCTCGCCTGGAGAATGCGCTAATGTGAAATTTTGTCCTATGATGCCCCTCTGCTGGTAGTGTCTCCATCGGCTTCTCAAGTCTCGTCGCTAACATCGGATGTGGAGGAGTATGTCTCGGTTTGACTGACTTATGAAGCCTAAAAAGAAAAGATTTAGACAACCCACCTAAGAAAAAGTCCATGACCCCCCAACTTTCATCTACGTAGCAAGTTTCCGGACCCCCTACGAAGCCCGGCAAATGAGCATGTACCGTGAGCTAATGTAGGAACTTTGCCTTGACAAACCAACAAAGATCTGCAATGAGCGAGGTGGGTTGTGGCTTCGACTTCTGCACAGCTACAACAAAAGCGTGTTTAGGACTGATCAACCCGTTTGATGAAAATTGTGGAATTCCGCCACGACAAGTCTTGCCCTACCCAGGTTATTAGAACCAGAAGTTCTGGTAGTAAGTCCGAGGTATTATGCATTGCTCATTTACCGGGCATACCCTTTGCTTTCGGCATTCGAGTCTCGGTAAAGATGCGAATTGAATCCCTGAAATGCTGGAACGTGATATTGTGCTAGTTGTACGTCTGAATAGATGGATATGCGAGGCCGGTGTCCCATGGGAACATGGATGGGTGGGGGGTTCATCATGGAGGATTCTCTGTCAAGCTCATACTGTGTACAGTCATTAAACGCGAGGTCCTCTATATCGACGACGCTGACACTAATTCAGACCTCCCATGCGTATCCTATCTATAAACCATATATCTGGAGTTAACTGGGGACTGTCCTCTCAACTTATTTAACTATCCGCAACAGTTTCCAAAGAGCATAACTAGGATTTGACATGTGCTCAGTCATGAGTACGAGTACGAAGAAGCAGTCCAAGCGACACGTGGAGTGAGGAAGGAGAATGAGAAAGTTCCATAAGGGGACTGCCTACCGCACTAACACGGGTCATGGATGAAGAAATTTTTTTCCTTTCCTCTCAGCCGCACTCAGAATGAGAAGCGAAAGCGGGAGAAACGAAGAAAAAAGAAGAAGGATGCAGGGGTGTTAAGGCCGAAAAAGACACCCTGGTTGCTTTTAATGCTGGGAACTAGTCGCCATGTACAGGATGTACAGATGGTCTAGTTGTCGTGCTCGACGCTAATTCTGTACGTAACTGATTTTGATCTTATCAGATCCGGTTTATCAGATCATCAGATAATTCCCTCATCTCCACACAGAGGGGACTGAACTGAAATTGGGATGAGTCTCCGTTGTCGTGACCGCTCATACTTCTCAATTATTTCCTCACGATCCAGGCTGGTCTGTCGAGAAGCACACGAAGTAACCTCTGTCGTGAGCCCCCCCTTGTTGGTTCGTACGATGGTTGGATGATCAAGCAGAGCGTTCATTGTCATTCTCTCCAGCCTGGTCGATCGCCAAATTATCGACGCATTCTTTCCTTCTCCTTCTCCAATCAGGTATTAGGTGCCACTGGTATTGCTACGTAGTACATGCATAGTAGTGCGCGCCTTAGGTAGCATGGCTTTCTGAGCGGAACCACCACTGTACCGGTCCTTTTCTGATACGTGATAATGTACATAGAGCAACGACCTTTGGAGCGTAGATCATGTGCTTTTTCCCACAAAAATCCACCAAATTTTCAAGGATCTGCCCCGACGGTCTCAACACCGTCATAGACCATCGACCGTATTTGCCAACTTTTCTGCCCCCCGTCTACTGGTTTAATTGTTCTTAATTGCCGAGGACATGTCACAGACCAGTAGCATGGGAGGTGGGAGAAGTTGTCATCGGGGGACAATATTAAAGAAATTCGCCACGGCATAAGTAAATTAACCTTGCTTAATGAACCAGATATGCATCGTGTTCTGCAAGCTAGTAATGGCGCTTTTAAAGGTCCAGGTTACAAATCGAATGTCAGAGTTGCCCTATCATAACTACGTTGTCAATCCCTGATGATGTCGGAATCCCAAGCTTCACATTCCCAAAATTCACAACCTTGTTGAGGAGTGGTGCCACAACCCATCCGGTAGCCTCCGTTCATACCAGACTCTGCGAAGTTCAAGAGCTCTTCTAGGGGAAATTGGCCCACTGCGGTAGGTGTACCGTACTACCTTGCACTACGTAGCAGGTTAGAGCTGGCGTTGGACCCCTTCCCCTCTATGCCTCGCTAGCCGTAACTTACATCTTATCTGATCGACCCCGAGAAAAAAAAAAAAAAGGTCACGACCGAGGCTGCATGATGGCTGCCAGCTTCATAGCATACCAACCCCCTACTGGCTCGATGGTAATCTTCGGACCCCCCATACTTTACCATGCTAGGATTCTTGTCCGTCGGTCAATTCATTCAGGATTGTATGACCCCCTTTTTTTTCTTTCTCATAGTTGATCCTGACTCCGTTCGCCCGCTTTGCTTGACACTAGGACTCGCTGTCATTTCAACATTGATTAGCGTATGTGAGTAGGGAAAGACAGCACAAGGGACACCAGGATCTGATGCCGACACAAAGCATCTGATAACACTGCAATAGGTAGGGGTCCTAGGATACAATGCCAAGGGGAAAGTTACAACGGAATGAGCCGGAGAATGAGGCAGCTTCGTGATGCATGGTCATTATTATTTCGGCGGATCTTCACCTCCCCCTCTAACAGGACAACCACAAGATTTGAAGAACAAGTTATGAGTAAAAAGTTCGCCGCAGATCTATACTTTTGCGCACTCCCATCTATGGCGACACTCCTTCTCTATCTGGATAGTGGTGACACCCAGGGCCACAATCCGCGGACAAATGTTAGCGGCACAGTCATCTACCTACCTAATCAACCGTCTACAGTACTACCACCAGCTAAAACTACATTGGAGCCCCAGTGTATACCATACAATACGTCTTGGCTCAGGAACAGTCCTTTCGTTTCGACGTTTTAGCTTCTGTGCATGAGAAGTGGGTGAGAAAAAAAAGGTGCCCTTGGTTCCATAAATTCTTGTTGAGATCGCCCCATTGGAGAGCACCTTTTGCGCACTCATTGTTTTCGTAAACATCTTCTTATGCGCACATCCCTCGACTACTGAACAGAAATCTCGCCGCCACGCAGACTTGGCGGGCTGCTGAGGCCCACGCGCTGTGACCAGAGCCAGGCAAACCATACGATTGAGATATGTATGTACGAAGAACTCATGGGTATTGGGGGCCCTGTATTCTCCATAGGGTCATTTAAGCTGCGGGGAAAGAAAAGACCTGTCGTTCGTTATCTGATCTTTTAGTCTCAAACTACGGAACTTCACGGTAGTTGAGACGTGGGGCTATTTATGTGACTTGTTGTTTACTGTACTATAGTTGACGAGGCAAAACTGAGCGTGGGAGAATGTGGTGGTGGGAGGGGGGAAGAGTTTATGACAAGAATCAGTTTCAAGAAGTGAATCACAATTAGGGCAAGACTGAGATCACAGTTCACAGATCCTAATGCACCGAAATACTAAACAGATATCAGGTTATGCTAGAATACAGAGGTGATGGTTCTCCATTTTTTGCTGAATGTCAGTGGCTTGAGAGTCCTGACATTCGTTATTTCATTTGCTTTTCCATCATCTCGAGTCGCATGAGTTTTGTCACCACCAATGTACCTCGAACTTGTAAGCTGCGGCCTGTCTTCCTAGGTTCCATGTTGCCCTGCATCCGAGAATTCCAGATACTGCCATAGCCACATAAGAAAAAGAAAATAATATACAACGAATCCTGAACAAGACTTAACCGACGCACTTCAAGCATCCTGCGTAGGTACTGCTGTATCCATCCTCATGGGCGTATTCGGCCTTGTATTTTATGGGCCTGTTTTCTGTTTAGGTTGCATTGCTGACAAAACTCTCCGTGGCTCTGAGCGTTTGATTTACCTGTTGTACCTACCTACCTACAAGACCGAGAGCTTGCCAAACGTGGAAGTTTTCAACGTCAGTGTAGCGTGTGGACGGGTTGATGGGGTAAAATGGGTGGAAACTTGGACGTGTCATGAAACTTGAAATCTGCCTATCATGGCTTGTCTTGTGAATTTTGAGCCTCGCATCTAATCTTTTTTTTTTTTTTTTAAAAAAAGAGAGAGAGAAAAAGCCCGCAACTAGGTATCCATCAACATGGTCGTTATGAGGCCTGAATACATGCGACGGTGATGAGAGAAGAGGTCCTTTAGCCTGGATGGAATAGCTGAAGATTGGTGCTT
>JABGLY010000912.1:0-11929 GCA_013623525.1 Fusarium dimerum | reverse complement strand
GAGAGGAGGGTGAGGGAGCAGCAGTGGGTGATGGGGGGGCGGGAGCGGCGGCGTCCAGATCCATGAGTTCTGAAGGTTGTGGTTCGTCTACAGGGTTAGAGCTCGGGACCTCGTCAGGGTTGGCTTCTGTGGATTTTGACTTTAGGCGGACAGATGTACGGCGGAAACGTGCTGATACATCGTCTCTGAATAGCACGAGCTCGTGATTCGATCCGAAGAGTGTGATGCGACTGGGGTTTGATGTCCAGATCGCAGTACCGTCTGTTTTACCGCCGTTCTCCGCATTAGCCGTTGCAAACGCCCGGCGGATACGAGACGTGAACATGTCCGGTACAGGTTTGCGAGGCAACGGCGTGGAAGCGCCCGCTGTGAAGGAAGATACCCAAGCGTCGTTGTCGCCAGGGACGAAGACAAAGGTGGAGGATTGGAGAAGCGTGGGGAAGTCGGACAGGGTGGAGGCGAGGGCGTCAAAATATTCTTTGTACTCTATGCTTCCACCACTGCCACCGCGGGCTAGAACGGCATACTGGGTGAAGTTACCCATGAGTACAAAAGTCAGGGGGGAGGAACCCTCTGGCTCGGCGGCGTAGAGTGAAAGGATCTTGCGTAGGGCCTGGTGGGTTCGCGGCTGGTCGAGGTTGACTTCGCCGATGATGACGGCACGACCGCGGGACGGGACGTTATCATCTGGGTTCGGTGCTGGCAGAAGGCGTTGCTCTAGCTTACGCATTTTGGTACCAGTTGCACGCTCACTGCCAACACCCAGAAAGTCGATCCAGCCAAAGCCACCGCCGATTGTGTGGTCCTGGCCTCCGTCGGGACCACTGATACCAAGAGTGGCCTTGCGTTTCTCACAGGGAGGCTGGCCGATGAAGAATCCCTGAAATCGACCACCCAACGTTCCTCCGACACCGCTGCTCCCGCTGAGACCTTTCCCAACGGATTCATCTTCCTCCTCGTAAACACCATCTACCAGGACGATCATGCCGGGGCAGAACCAGGCCGAGTCTTCAGGAATAGCGACAGCTTGTGCAAGATCCAGCGCGATTGTGCCAGTCAGGTCGCTGATTGCAAGTCCACCGGTGGGTAGGTGGGCGAGAATGCCCAGAAGCATATGGTTTGTACCATGACGGCCGAGGAGATTAGCGATAGGGGTGAGTTTGAGAGCTTGTTGGTTCGAAAGAGAACCATGGACGGAACGTCCCCTGGAGGAGGAGACGGCAGAGCTTTGGAATGATTCGTTGCGAAGGAGGCGTTGCTGAATGACGTTGTAGCGATTACGGAAAACGGTGGTCTTATGAGAAGCAGGTGGTAATAGTGAAGGGGTTGATGTGTCCCTGTGAGGAATGGTGAGTTTGATAGTCCGAGATGAGTGGTGGTAGGCGTTTGTCTTTACCTCTCAAAATGTTTCTTGCCAACATTATAGATTAGTCTTGGCTGTTCGAATGCGCTAACGACCTTGAGCCATGCTCTTGGGTCTTTGCTCCCTTCCTCTTCGTCTCCATTCTCCTCAACACCTAAACCGGACATGCCAAAACTCGTATTGCTGTCGTCTCTGCTGAGAGGTGCAGGACGCAGACCCAATCTCGTATTCAGAGCCTCATTGTCCTTGATATCGAGCATGCTGTCGCCTCGTGGTAGACCTCTAGTTGAGGTTGTAATCCTACCACCACTCATGTTTCCCTGTAATGTCTTGAGGATGTCCTGGAGCTCCTTGCTAGATCCATCCACAATCACGCCACCGTTCCGGCTCTTCCAACTCCGAGCAACCTCTTCCAGTACTCTCTCCGCAAGGCCCTCTTCTCGCCATCCTGAACCGCAATGTCTACCAATGAAGGCAGCTAGTTCCTGTAGCGCCGAGGATGTGAGCGTGAGGGAGTGTTTCTTGGTAAATGTACGAAAAGCGAGGGGTCGTAGAGTTGGTGGAGGAAGGATAATAGGGAGGACGGCGGCTTTAGGAGCGTTGACGGCGAATGGCTTGAGAGGATGGACGGGGGTTCCAAAGGCGGGAGATGATGAAGGTATGGCGGATGAAGGGGGTGCAGCAGGACGCTGTCTGCGAAATATCGGGGCTGGCGTTCGATCCATGGTATTAGTTATATCGTGAGTTCGTTATTAATCATTGTATCATGGATTTGTGGTGATGTATTTGTTGGTGGTTTTGCATGTGGGAATTATAGGTATGCCATGGATACGGATACGGGTGGGATTGAACTGTATCAAATTCGAGAACCGCGTCGACGCGTTTAATTGACTCTCGATTGATAGATTCCCCGCATAGAAGGATATGTCGCGTCTTGAGCTCGCAGCCAGTCAGTGACCTCATCCATTGTGGGGTTAATTTTTATGATGATCATACTGTAGCTACAGTTGAATTGAACCCGAGTGTCATTGGGGACGAAACATTTACAGACAACACAACGTCGCTCTTTGAAACAAGTACAAAATGCTTTCCACAACCTTTAGATTTGTTGCAAGACGTAGGGTCATTTCCCACCGCACTCTGTCGAGCCTCTCCGGTAACCCCAAAATTGTGAGCTACGTCTTGCTCATGAAATAATGAGGAGCTTGACTTTACTAACAATGATGAAGAAAGTTCACAAAGACCCCAACTCACCTTTCTCCCACATCCTCAGCTACCTCGAAACCGAACCTCCATCCAGACGTCTAGCAATTGGCACTACGACAGCAATCCCTCCTACACCTCAGTCCTTTACCGAGAACCATGAATTCGTCAAGATCCTCTACGAGGTAGTAGCTGAGCATGGCCATCAGGATGAAGGCCTGATCAGTCAAGCACGTGCTTTTGCCAGCCCCGGTGGCTTCAATCTCGGTTCTGGCGGTCAGTTCTTTTCACCAAGACAGCCTAACCGAGGCAGATCACGGAAGCAAGGTGCAGGAGGAGGTGCGGGAGGTTCTGGAGCCGGAGGAGCGAGTGCCCAAGGAGGAGCCGGAGGAGGTGGGCGAGGCGGTTGGGTACATCTCAGCGACTCGAGAAATCCACCTGACTTTGGAAGGATAGCTTGGCCAGAAGACATCCTGGGCAGTGTTGAGGTAGATGACACGGGCACGATTGTGGGCAAGGTGCAGCCGAGCGGAACATATCGCGTCCTTACAAATGAGGGAATGTAAGTGTTGATGGTATTTTCGAAAGTGATATTGCTGATAGTAACGTCACGATACAGTCTAGGATTAGGCCCCTTTCTACAAAGTAAGTTGATTGAGCGGCTCAAGCAGGAGGAGGCCAAGGAGAAGAGTGGCTGAGGGGCAACTCGGTATGGATGTTGCTAGCATGAGATATGAGCATGCGAAGCTCATGGAGGCGGACTTCAACATCGGGTTCACTGTATGAGTGGGGAGAATGTATGATATGAAAAGTGTAAACACATGTACGAGTAAGAAAGGTGAACGTATGGAGCGCTTAGGAGGATGATTGAATGTAACGGGTTCCTGAGACTTGGCACATGTTGATATTCGACTCATGACTAACACGGGAGTTGTGTCCGAGACATCATGTGTGTTGATGAGATGGGGCAACGGTTCTCGGAGCCCTTGATGGTAAGGATTGTTTGATGGCAAAGGTGTTTGTTGAAGCCGATCTGGGACGACATTGAAATTGAGGCATTGTCGGCGAAACAGGAAACTCACAATATCGATACGGTTTTAGGACGTTGATGAATGCAGTCGACATGAATCAAATGACATCAGTACTGCATTTTCCAATCATGGGGGTTGCATGGTCCGATCAAGGGGTACGGACGGACATGGGAGCAAAAGCCGCTGTCTTTCTTAAGCTTGTGATTTGAGTATTTTTTTTTTGTGACACAGAAGGGGGCGGAGTTGAAGTATGTTGTTTTGTTTGCAGAGCTGTGGCAACCAGATGATTCATTAGTAGACGGATTGGGTCCTCAACAATATGCTGGGAATGCATTCACATGTTGAAGGCGATGAACCTATATATACTTGATAGCCTAGGCGTTTGTACTGGACCGGCTTTATCAAGAATTCAATTCATTGCTGATAACTGTACATGATACATGAAGGATGCCTGACCAGTGACCACCACCAGCAGCTACAGTACTGTACCTAAGTGCCTAGGTAGCTAGGTGCCCACCGCCCACGTTGAAATCGACCCCTCCATCCTCCCCACCAAACCCTCCAAACTTGTCCCATTACAACAAACAGCGCCCGCCAACTACTAGCTCTATACTGAACAGTGCAGACCCAACCAACTAAAGCTACACATATTCAACACTCCTCCCCCCATTCTCTTCACCAAACTAACCTGCCCTTCCTTATCCACCGCACGTTACCGATCGTCGTCTTTGTCCTCACGTCCCTCATCGCCCGTTTCTTGGAGCATTTCCTATCTCATCCGCCAAGCAACTCGACTCCCTGCGACAAGAACGAGAGACCGCTCCCGACTTCGGCTTTATCAAGGCTTGATACAACGATAGAACCGATAAAACTCGCGTCCCCGCCCACTTGCTCATCCATCCAATCTATCCTGAACAACCCTCCTTTCGTCCATTATTGTCCAATCTTTCCACCTCTGGCCTGGGCCTTGGTCGAGCCTCGGAGCTCTCGACACCCCGCCTCCTCCACCATGGCACCTCGAGGTTTTGAGGATGAGGAGCTCACCATCTCCTTGTCCTCCACCCACGTTCGACGACCCCAGCAGCAGCAACAGCAACAGCAACAGCCACCACCACAGCCTGGCCAAAATGAACCACCCAAGGGCGGTGCTCGCGCTGCCGAGGCGCCGCTGAAGGAACGCATCAAGACGGAACAGCGCATTGGCGCCTACAAGGTCATTCGCACTCTTGGCGAGGGCTCCTTTGGAAAGGTCAAGCTTGCCATTCATAACGGAACTGGTCAGCAGGTTGCTCTCAAGATTATCGCTCGCAAGAAGCTTATAAGCCGCGACATGGCTGGACGTGTTGAGCGTGAGATCGAATACCTCCAGCTTCTACGCCATCCCCATATCATCAAGCTGTATGTTCTATGTTCCAGCGTTTCTAACAACTATGTGCCGTTCTAACTTGTCTCTTCAGCTTTACTGTTATCAAGACCCCTAATGAGATCATCATGGTCCTTGAATATGCGGGAGGTGAACTATTCGACTATATTGTTCAGCACGGCCGCATGAAGGAGGCCGAAGCACGCCGCTTTTTCCAGCAAATGCTATGCGCAGTCGAATATTGTCATCGCCATAAAATTGTCCATCGCGACTTGAAACCCGAGAACTTGCTGCTTGATGAGAACCTCAACGTCAAGATCGCCGATTTCGGCCTCAGTAATATCATGACTGATGGCAACTTTCTCAAGACAAGTTGCGGAAGCCCCAACTATGCTGCTCCTGAAGTTATTGGCGGAAAGCTGTATGCAGGTCCTGAGGTTGATGTGTGGAGTTGTGGTGTTATTCTTTATGTCCTCCTCGTCGGCCGTCTTCCTTTTGATGATGAACACATCCCCAGCTTGTTCGCCAAGATCGCAAAGGGCACTTACAGCATCCCTCAGTGGATGCCCGCAGGTGCCGCAAACCTCATCAAGAAGATGCTGGTTGTGAATCCTGTTCATCGAGCCACCATCGATGAGATCAGAGCTGATCCATGGTTCATGACTGATCTGCCACCTTACCTGCAGCCTCCTGTGGAGGAGTTCTTCAATACTGGCGTCGATCCCAACAAGTCAATTCGCAAGAGCGATATTGCTCCTAACGCACCCGAGAGGGTACAGGAGAGACTGCATAATGAAGTCACGGAGAAGATTAGTAAAACCATGGGTTACGGTAAGAATGATGTCGAAGAGGCCCTGCAGGCTGCCGAACCTTCGGCTATCAAGGATGCATACATGATTGTGAGAGAAAATAAGATGATGCAAGTGAACCGTAAGTCAACCGATCGCCTCGACCGAGAAAGGCGTGTACTGAACAAGTTCTAGAACATCCCGATTCTTTGTTGGCAGAGCCAGAAGGATCCAGCCCTATGCTCAGCATGTCATCTGCCCGGTCAGTGACATCGCAAACCACAAGTACACCCCGCCCCTATGTAAGCAAGGTCGGCATCCTGCCTTCGAGTATACCGGCCTACCACAAGGATTTTATGGAGCGCGAAAAGGCTGGCAACATCAAAAACGATATTCCCAAGCTGATCGAAAACGACGAGCCATCCTTGTCCAGGACAGATGCCGAGAAGGAGGAGACAGCGCGCCGTCTAAAGCCTCATTCGAGAAGTCAGCTTCGTCTAGATGAGGCAAGCAAGAGACCTCAGGGCATGACTCCTATTCACCCGCCAAAGAAGACAAAGCCTGTCAGATGGCAGTTTGGTATCCGATCACGAAATTCACCGTGGGAGGCTCTGCTGTGCATACACAAGGCTCTGCACAAACTAGGCGCCACATATATCCCAGATGAAGACTACGAAACAAGACATGCAGAGGAGCGGGAGGAGGCGTCCGGTGACGGCAGCTTTACTGATTCTCACCAGAGTGGGCGAGGTTCAACTTCAAGTATCGATCCTATGAAGCGTTACCAGTTACCCGCTGACCCATGGCACATCACTGTCCGTTGGGATACTGCAAGTATGTTGATTTCTCTCCAATCATCCAACCCCATATCACTGACTCTTGTAATAGCCTTGAAGAAGAAAGCGCAAGCCGACAAGTCGGATGCACCTGAGGGACAACAGAGCAATGAGCCTTTCGTGGCGCTGCATCTCGACATTCAGATTTATGAGATGGAGCATGGAGTCTACCTGGTTGATTTCAAGTGCTCTGGTTATGAGACAGCGCAGGGCAGACTGCTCGAGGAGAAGGACGTGACAAGCCCGTTCCCATTCTTGGACATGGCTGCCAAACTCATCATGCAGCTTGCAGAAGCAGATTAAAAAAAAAACAGAACGTGGAATATGAGTGATGGCATGACGAAGTATCAAAGACTTTATGCTTGGTCCTTTTTCTCTTATTTTCTTTCCTTCTTTCCCTTCTTTTTCTTCCTCTTCCTCCTCTTCCTCTTTTTTCCTTTCTTAATAATATGGCGGTTGAATGATTACAACCGAATGATACCAATTCTTTGTTGGGCCACCATGGTCTCTCATGATCGGGGATTAGTTGATACCGCTCAATCACATAATGAGACCGGGATCGGGCTGGCCGGATGAGCGGATGAGATAAGGAGTAGACCATTTGGGGAAAGTTGCGATGATGGAATTAGAGACGAGATGCTTTACCTTGTCGTGTTTCAGAACAGCCAAGGTTGATGAAAGTCTCTAACCGTTGAGGACAATTTGCTCAGGGCCATTTGCTGTATGATCAGTTTAGGGAGAATGCAATTAATCAATCATCAGTCATCAATCATCAACTATCCAAAGACATACGATTTTCAAATATATGTGATATAAATTGGTATCCAAAAAGCTAGAATATGAAAACCTGGAAGCACATGTTGTATGTATGAAAATGGCTAGAAAGCACGCATATGCCCTCGTCCCTTAAATGTAAGACATCCCGTAACTTTTCTTCTCGTCTGTATGTCGTGCATCATCATAAAACCCTCTTGTTCGTCCCTCACTATTGGTATCGTTCCAGCACGCGCTTCATCTCCCGATCTGCAATCGCACCAAGTGCCTGTGGCTTAGTGGAACTGATCCTCAGTAACACCCTTGCCCATAGCGGCGGTAGAGCTGATGCCACCCGTCACCATCTTCTGTAGCTCATCGACGTAGGTAGCGCCGCTCCATTTCTGGTGCTTGACGACGTCCACCTTTTCGTCCATCTCGGGCTCCTGGACGAGCTCGCCATAAGCGCGCATGCCGATCTTGCTGTAGGCCTTGGCGAACTGGTCACTGATGAGAGCGGTTGTGTGTAGACCAGCCAGGGTGATGAACTGCCAGCAGTAGCCGAGCTTGGCGAGACGGCGGATGTAAGTCTCCTGCTCATCACGGGGCATGGCAGTCTTCCAGTTGAATGAGGGAGAGAGGTTGTAAGCAAGCCTAGTGGAACGATTGTTAGTAATGCTGGTGCTAGACAATTGGGATCGAGGGGACCATACTTCTTCTCGGGCCAGACGGCGTGGACGCCATCAGCAAATTCCTTGGCCTGAGCATAGTCGGGCAACTTGGACTCCATCCAGATGGCGTCGCAGTAGGGAGCATAAGCGATGGCTCGGTTCACGGCACAGTCGCAGCCACCCTTGAGGCGGTAGTAACCCTCACGAGTTCGGGGAGCGTCCCAGTCAAAGAAGACATCCTTACCCAGGATCTGGCGAGCGATGGCTCGGGCCTCGAGGTTGCTCTTGCCCTTGGCCTTGGAGAGGTAGTCGCGCTTGAGACCTTCCTTATCGGAGAAGGAGCCAGCGTCAATGGCGGCGGCAACAGCGTTGTCGAAGCGCTGGAGGTTGGCAGAAGCAAGCCATTCATCCTCGATGCGCTGGAGCTCAGCGCCACTCTTGCCAGCCAGCTCGGCGGCGATCATGAGATCGTTGAGAGGCTTGAGGGAGGGGTTGGTTGAGCCGAGGATGAATGCATGGTCGCGGGGGTCGATGTTTGTAGAGATGAGAGTGGCGGCCTCAGCGTCGGTGCGGGCAATGGCGAGGAGATCGGAGCCTATTTTGTGGTATCACATGTCAGATCTGGGGAAACATTCCATAACCATTCACATGTGAATGAGAAAGATTTGGAGAATTGGACCATGACTTACCCATGATGTCAGCCTGGGCACGAATAGCGACCAGACGGTTAATGTGCTCCTGGATAGGGACAAGAACCTTGCCGGCCATGTGGCCACACTTCTTTGTTCCAGGGGCCTGATCCTCGATGTGGATGCCGGCGGCGCCCTTCTCGACAAAAAGTTTTGTGAGCTTCATGACAGCGGTAAGACCACCGTGACCGGTATCGGCGTCCGCAACGATAGGGCGGAGGTAATCGACGTTTTGCAGATTGGCGCGCTCAGCCTTCGAGACGCTGAGACGCTCCTGACGCTGCTTGCGGTCGTGGAAGAGCTGAGCCATGAAGAGGTGACCAACCTTGTTGGGGACGGTAGTCTGTACATTGTCAGCTCTCATGCTCATAGAATTTGGGGCGGAATCGTCCAATTGGTGCAAAACTCACATAAGGGTAGTCAGCCAGATCAGGGCCAGGCTCATCAGAGGCAGAGGCAGTTGATGATGATTGCCAGCCGGAGACATAGACGGTGTCGAGGTACTTTGCCATTTGTGTGACCATTGTAGGCTCTAAGCAGCCGTATGTGTAGCTAGCATCACGAGTCTGTCGCATGCAGTTAGTTTCTTCTGATTCTCCCTTGCTCGAGTTCCTGTATGAGACAAGAGTACTCACCTCGAATCTGTTTTCAAGAATCTTCCAGAGTTTTTTTGCCTGGGCATTGCTGGCATAATTGATGGGCAGGTTTCCTCGCTTGGAGACAATCTGCTCGGCGGTAAAGGGTCGCTTTGTGTGTCGCCATCTGGAGTCTGACCACCAAGCCTTGACAGCTTCAACTTCTTTCTGGTAGAGCTCATCTTCGATATCCGGGTTCACGGCAGGGTTGACCATGTTGTTGGCGGCCATTGTGACTATTGGTAGATGGGTGTGAGTCAGGTAGAGAGGGTTTTCGGGTGGAAAGGAGTAGGTAGTATAGAGAGTGATGAAGGAGACGAAGGGGGAGAGACGGATATCCTAGAATGGACAGGACTGGGATTGAATGCGATTGACAACAGGAACGAGATGGACAAGAGGAGGGCGAGGCTGATAATAAGTATTATTTGGAACGGGAATCCATTCTCAATCGCCTCCTGTCTCGTCAAGCCAAGACAAGACCAGACAAGACCAAAGCATTCTTCTGCCCATCCCCCGTTTCCTCTTCTCCGCACTCGGCATTTCAGAAGGTTGTCATTTGAAGAGCGGCGTTGAGAAAAAGGGTCAATCTAGTAAAAAAAAAAGAATAGAGAACAATCTCATGTGGGGATCAATTGAAGGGGAACTAAAGTTGGAGTCATGAAGGAGAAAGTTCAAGGTGAACAAGTGAAGATGATTGGTACGAGATGAAAAGCTGGGGGAGTGGATGCCGGGGTGGAATGGTCAAGCAGGGGGGCGTGACCTGAGCCGAAGGGGGGTGTTGTTAAATGGGAACCGAAGCTGAACTGGGCCAAAGCTTGTAAGCCAAGGTAAAGAAGGTGCGATACAGTAGGTGAATAGGTAGGTGTCCATCAAAGGAAAGAGCAGCCAAGGTGAGAATGTCACAAGATAAGTGTGAAGCCGACCATGTTGACTATCTTTGAAGGTTTCTACCTCTGTTTCTTTCAATTCCTCTCTCTTCTCTTTTGCGTCTTCTAATGTGTTCATGTCAATTCAGTAATAAACAGTATCATCAATGTCAGAACCTCGCTCTCGGGCTCCCGAACATGAATGTGATCAAACTCGGACTCGTACCGAGCCTCAAAATACAAGGCCTACAGTACATGCTCAACCTCGGAACTTGACCAAATGAACTAGTACTCCAAACTGCCATCACAAGTACGGAAGAAATAAATGGCAATACGTGGTGGGGGCGTCAGGGCTTCAGTGACGGGCATTGTCCGGTTGTAATGATGATGATACAAGGAGCATGAAAAGAGTAAAAATGGCAGTGAGTGAGTGCTTAACTAGGTAACTAACTACATATTGGGCGCCTGAAACTCTTCCACCAGTACGTACCCCCGGACAGTTACCGAGAGACCGTTTCCCTTCACCTTTGATTTCGTATTGCGTTGGTTTACGATGATCCCCATGATCCAGGCCTACTACTAAGTTACCGATGCAGCAAGTCATAGCATATTGCAACGCAGAAACATTAAACAACGAGACATTCCTTTCATTTACCCGTCAAATCAAAAATCCATCCCGTGACTGTAAGCTGGCCATCAAGGCCGGATTCCATATCCTGGCTTTTTTTTTTCTACCTCTGTTAATGTTCTGATCTCTTGGGGTCTTGTGAGTTGTATCATGCATCTGGTAAGAGAATATGAATATAAAATAAAAAGGAAAAAAAAATGAGATTTCCAAATGACGTCGAATTAACTGCTGCACAGCACATTACAGCCCCTGGTACTCCTGCAATGGATCCCTGTATCTGCTTCTGCATTATCTGGAACCACCCCTAAATTGACCAACGCCGAACCCCCGTTGGAGCAGCACAAGACACAAGACTTGACACACCCTCTCCCGGACATTGAATTTTTACCTGGAAACAAGGTAAATCTAGACCACACGGCACGGACATCAATGCCCAGTTTGTCCTGAAAACACAGTTAGTCATACACCCTAAGCCATTGAGCCTCCTCCCATCCGAAAGCGCTCTTCTGACATCACACTCCCCCATACTCTCAAAAAAAATAATTATCCCTCGGCATCTCTTTCAGGTGCCGATTCTTTCTGACCGAGTTTGTCTTATTGTTCGACTTGTTCTTGTACCATGGATAGGTGCGAGCACATCAAGCCCGGTCCATGCATTATGAATCTAGATGGTACCTTGCCTTGCCTGTTTACAAATTGAAAATCTGGGGTATATTGTCTCTTGTCTGACTTTATCTTTACTTAGGCTTGCCTTGGCTGCAGAACAAGCCCAAGGCGCTTCCAATTTCCATCCTGTCAGTAAATATTAATCACGATTGTAAATTTGGACATCTTCATATCCATCACATGCTGCTCTGCCCTCACGAGACAATATCTCCAAGTGTCATCATCTAAATCTCAAATTATTCTTGCATCTCTCATCAGAATCACACAGCTCTCACATCTCGGCCTACCTCCGTCCTTCTCCCCCTTCCGGCCGGAACTTGGCCGAGTCGTCCGCTCTCCACCCGGAGCAGCGGAGGTTTCTGACATGTGAGTCCGCGACCCGCTCTCTCTACCGTCCTCCCCTTTGAATTCTATCACACACCGAACTTAGTTAACAG
>JABGLY010000910.1:0-19497 GCA_013623525.1 Fusarium dimerum | reverse complement strand
GTAGCTGACTTGTAGTGAGGGGGCCGACATTCGGTGTGGGGTACAGGACAAACGCCGCAGAGCTGATCCTCTTCCATACACCACCGCCAGTCCGATCGTGCATCAAGAAACTGGCTCAGAACCCCACGCGAACAATGTTCTTGCATAAGGTATAGCTGCATAAGCTCCTTATCTGGCCCTAATCTTAAGCCCAGCTGCGGCTGCCAGGCTGCACTAAGCAGAACGATCGACTCGGCTATCTCCCCATCCCGACCTGCCCTGCCCGACTCTTGGGAAAAGTCGGTTAGGAGGCTGGGGGCATCGACGTGTAAGACCAGTCTGATATGCGCATAGTCGAATCCAGGACCTAGCGCCGATGTTGCCACGATGATAGGCGAATTGGCAGCCGTTAGCCATCGCTCTATGATCGCCAGCTTCTCTTCCTCTGTGCCAGAATCAGATGTGTATGATGGGCAGGCGAGCATATCGGCAAGCTCCGTCACGAGGGCCTTGGTTGGGCAGTAGATGATGATTCGATCCCGTCGGCTATCGATTAACTCTGACTGGGCCCAATACGCCTGTACCAGGTGGGCGGCCCATTCGCAGAGATTGCCTAGCCCCTGTTCCCGACGGATGCTATATCGAATATTAGGACGGTTTGTGGACTCTCTGACGATGTGTGGCCGCACGAGCTTGTTATGCTCGAGGAAGAGCTCTTGATATACCGGTGGCAGTGTTGCTGTTAACCACACGGTCTGCGCTTGCACTCGGCGTACGTGCCACGCGAGCTGTGACATGCTCCGCCGGTACGTCCCTGCCGTGATGGTGAGATGGCATTCGTCGATGACGATTCGATCTAGGCACTGTCTGTCACATAGTCTGTTGGCGTACTCGAGAAACCTCTCCGTGCAGGCTGCCTCGGCTGACACGAGAACGAGCGGTGCAGACTTGGTGGAGCCTGGAAACCAGGTGTGATGTTTTAATGCCACTTTATCCAATCGCCCAATCATGTTGCCACGTAGGGCCACAGTAGGGAGGATTAAGATAGTCGTTCTGGCGCCCCCAAGCATAGCCCCCACCATAAATACCAGCGTCTTGCCAGATCCCGTTGCGAGGACGATGATAACCTGCTCTGCGGCCCGGGGGCCTAGCGTTGCTAATATAGCATCTCGCTGACCAGGACAGCGCAGCTGCAGCTCTGGATCGTTGTATAGTCTGCGAGCAACTGTAGTAATCTCGTCTCCCTTTGCAGCTGGTCTTATGCGGAGCTGTGTCTTCCCACAGGACTTGAGCAGCCCCTGCGCCTGCGTCTCGGAGACTGTGCGTGGGCGCTTACCCTGCAGCACCTGATCGATTCGAAATAGGGTCCGCCAGCTTTCTGATGCTCGGTAGGCTCGGTGAAGCAGGCTTGTTGTGGTTAGAGTCGTGCTGCCTGCGTAAGAGTGGTCGAATGTCGGGACGCTGTGGTTGCTCATCCCAACGAGGGTCGCAAGCTCGGCGTCATCCTCCACTTCTTCTCCCAACACCCCTACCTCGGCCAGGTTAAAGTTGGCTTGCTCCCTGGCACTGAACTTCTCCTTCGTGATGGAGGCTGCAGCTTGACGCCACCACGCCACTTGGAACTGTGGCACCCTTGCACGAGCACATGCCCTGCGGAGGCAGGATGACACCGTCCGGTCTTCCCAGACGTCACCATTAGGCTTTGACCAGAGGTATGGTGAAAGTAGCGCTCCGGGCTTCCGCTGGCGTAGGAAGACCTGCCGTAGGGGCGGCACATACGCCAGATAAGTTAGCAGAAGGTTCCCGATGGCAGGGGGCAGGAATCGGATATTGTCCCTCTGGGTCCCGGACTGTTCCTGGCCCTTGTGGTACTGCACATATATCAAGACCATCTTCTCCCACATCAGAACCGATCGGCGACGGGCTCCTGTGTTGGCGTAGGTGATGGAGAGCAGCTCTGGAGATCGTAACGGTGGACCAGCCGGAACTTGTATGAGTGTCAGCATCCTCTTTAAGAACTCCTGCACATGCGCTTCGTAGATTGCTATTGCCTTGGGGCAGAGTTGTAGCCGTGGCTTGCCACCACTACCGTCACCACTACTCTGATGATGATGATGATGATTCTGGTCCGGCCGGACAAAAGCCCTGCGTAGGGCTGCCTTCCCTTCAATCTGCCGGAGTAGGACATCATGAGATCCCGCCAGGATCTCGCTGTTTCTTTCATCTGTCATCCATGAAGCACCGTAGTCATCCAGGTCCAGATCGTCGTGCAGTCTCCACGCCTCTATTGGGGTAATATCCCCACCCATCCCAAGCAGCAACTCGTCGTATAATAGCGAATATGCCTGGCGATACTCTGAAATAATAAGCTGCGATACCTGTTCCATATGTAACGCAGTCCCTCTGTAGTCGATAGTTTGTTTATCGAGAGACCAGCGGGCTTGGTGCTCAGTCAGGTTATTCTTGGCAGCTATGAATAGGTAGAGTCGCCATTGTAGGATATGGCCGAACGTCGTCTCTGTCATCTGTTGGAAGTACCTCTTACATATCTCATCGATCATGTCAGGAATCCCATCCTCATCATCATGCTTTTTAAAGCATATAAAGTCAAATAGGATAATCTGAGCGACCCAGGTGAGCGCTGACAGGTTGCTGTTAAAGTTGCCTGGGCTTCGCCAATTACAGAGTGCACCCTGCTTATTATCCCGTTGGCGCGTTCGGTTCCTCCTCCGGCTAAGCATGGCACAGAAGCTCAGGACGGCAGATCGGAACGGCCTGCTCCCGACGGTCTGACAGATGAGGGAGATATAAAACTTACGGATGGCATGACTGAGTTCAATATCGCGCTCCTCGTTATTCCTGTTGTTACCACTACCACTACCACCACCAAGCTTAATCTTCCTCAGTGTTTTATCCTGCCTCCGCAAAGCGTCGATAATATCCTGCATGGCCCTTTGCTGCCAAGCGGTTGGTTCGATAACGTCCTGCGGCAGTAACAACACCGGTTTATCATCAATGCCTCTTTCTCCCTCCCCTTCTCCTTCTTCTCTGCTAAAGTGTCCATGATCGCAGAATACTACCCGGTAGTAATATGCAAGGAGCTGCTTGCCGATCCGGAAGTAGGACTTGAGGGATGATTCGTTCTTGAATGCGCGGAATTTGCTGGCATTAGCGCTGCTCAAAGAATCCTCGCCGCCGCGGAAGTTACTCAGTCGTTTCGCTCGGTGTTGTGTCATCTTCCCGCTAGGTGATGTATCACTGCATAATGCATATGCATCCCTCAGTGTGCCATCTGCTGCTTCTAGGATACGACTGAGATCGGTATGAATACGATCCTTATCGTTGTCGTCGTCATCGTCGTCGTCGTCGTCGTTGTCGTCGCTACTGCTACTGCAACTACTACCATTGTCGTCATCGTCATCGATAGCGTCAACGTGAACAACCCTGCTACCGTTGCTACTGTTGTTATTTTTGTTGCTATATCCGCCGGTGTCTGTGCTTTGTGGTAATGCGTATGATGATAAGATCTCGGCGTCGCGCAGCCCTTGCAGGTGGGTAGCGAAACCTGTACGTATAAGCCAGGGCACCCGGTCGGCGCGTGACACTTCGACGCCCTGTACAATCTCGGCTTTGCTGTCTAGGTCATGCGAAGCCTGGATAATATCTGCCTTCAGATCGTCAAACAGTTTTCCCTCCTCTTGCGATGGCGCTGGCTCTCCTCTCCCGGTCGCTGGTAACGATGATGGCGATGGCCGCTCTTCCTCCGCTACGACGAAGTAGTCGATCCGCCCCTTTGCCGTAAAATATGTCTGGAGCTTGCATGCTCTCCAGAGAGGCGCATCGCCGGTGTGCTGCGACGCCTTCTTGCCATGGGCTGGCGCGTGGTCGTGCATCGTCTCGATACGCCGCGTGCAGTAGTCGCATTTGTCGTCCTCGGTGCAGATGTATCCTCCGTAGACGGCGAGGCCCTTCACCGGCTGGCATGGCCTTTTCCTGTCGGGCCTCCACTGTCGTAGCTCTTCCACCGGGCGCAGCTCGTAGCTCGATAGCTGCTCGACGGTTGATCGTAGCGTCTCGCCTTTCATCTGGTGCGGCTCGGCCCGCAGGTGGCTCTCCCAGCTTGTTCGCTTCGGGATCAGACATGTCTCGCAGATCCGGCAAACTATGACCCGGTGATCGGGATCATAGGCGAAGCCGTCGAGACCCATGGTATTGATATTGATATTGTTATTATAACTTATTGGTATTTGGTTTTTATTTGGTTCTGTTCATTATTATTATTATTTACATTCTTATCTCCTTGCCCTTTAGGCACTACCCTAGCTAGCCTGCTACTGCTGCTATGGCTACGGTCATGGATAAAGCTCTCTTTTGTTTTCTTTCTTTGCTTTTCTCTCTTACACCGACAGCCAATCAGCGTTTTCCCTTTTCACTTGAATCCTTTTTCACTTCACCCGACTCGCCCCACCTTTCCCGCCATGTCACCTCCCCCGCCATTTTGGCCCTGCGGGGTACCTCCCCAGACCGGCAGGGGTTTCCTTTTTCACTGAAAAAGCCTCGACGAATACTGACGAGGTAGATAAGCACAACTCTAACGTGAGCCTTAGAGGCCAGGTTGATTACCTGGATACTTCGGCAAGAGGCCCTAGGCTATGCTCTATCCCACAGTCAAGTTCGCGCCACCGTCGCTGCCCTCCTACAACAACAAGGCAGGGAACAGCCTATCGGTGTCCATTGGCTAACCAGGTTCGTAAAACGCCATCCATCCATAAAGAACAAGATAGGAAAACGCCAGGAAGCATCAAGGTTCAATTGTTTTACCCCGACCGCCGTCAATTGGTACTTTGAGATTCGGGAGAGAGAATATGGCTGGATTAAACCTGAGAACACAGTTAACGTTGACGAGGGCGGTATAATGGCTGGATTTGGTAAGCATTTGTCGTTATACCCATTGATTCAGCTAATCCATTGCGAATCCAGGCTTGGATTCCTTGGTTATCGGCAGCAGCGATCCCAAGAGGAAGGCCTTCCTCAAAGGCTCTCAGTCCCGCACTTGGACTAGCTTTCTCGAAGCCGTAACTGCAACTGGCCGTCTTCTGAAACCGGGGATTATCTTTAAAGGCAAAGAACTTCAACAACAGTGGTTTATCGAAGAGCTCAAGGAAGTGGCCGACTGGTATTATATCACGTCCGACAACGGCTGGACAGACAACCATATCGCAATTGAGTGGCTCAGAGAAGTCTATCTTCCTCAAACACAACCGGAAGATAAGTCCGATGCGAGGCTGATCATATTAGATGGCCATAGAAGCCACGTATCCGTGCGTATCTGCCTGTTCCGAGCCTTCTGAGTAAAAAATGTCGCTAACTCAAAATCCAGGATGAGTGGATGGCTACGTGCTTTTTGAACAACGTATATTGTTGTTACCTGCCAGCCCACTGCTCTCACGGTCTACAGCCACTTGATAATGGAGTGTTCAATGTCTCCAAGGCTGCCTATCGTAAAGAACTTCAAAAACTGACAAGCCTGACCGATTCTGCCCCAGTGGACAAGGTCAACTTCATCAAGGCTTATGCCAAAGCCAGGGAAGTGGGCATGACGAAGAAAAGCATCCTTTCTGGCTGGAGAGTGACTGGGAACTGGCCGATCTCTCGACGGAAAGCGCTCATGCATCCAGAAATTCAGTCAGACAAGAAGGAAACGACGCCTGCATCGGACGGCCCTAGCGACGGGCAACGCGACTCTGATAACACGCCAAAGACCAGCCGTCATATCAGGGATCTGGGGAAGAACAAAAGTCCCTCAACGAGAAGACGGTATTCTGTGATATCGAGAGGTTTTGAAGCGCAAGAGTCAAAGATCGCCTCGCTAAGCTCAAGAGTAGCCAGTCTAGAGGAGAAAGTCGGACGGTTGAGCAGAGGCAAGAAGAGAAAGGCGATACCGAATCCCAATAGGAAGTTCATGACACTAGCCGAGGCTCTAGTGGTTGGTAATACTATTTCTGAGCCAGACCAAGCAGCTGAAGAGATAGAGGCTGTCGAGGATGTGATCGAGGTGGGAGGAGTGGAAGAGGATGAGGGCTCAAATTCGGAGGCGGAAGAGTTACTAGTCATACGGACCCGCGCAGGCCGCGCAGTTAAAAGGCCAAGGGAGTATTAAAATACAGTCGATTCTAATTTTGATCCTAAACGTGAATTTGGTTTTGCTATTTTTGCCAGGTTTTTGCCGTCATGTTGAAAAATCGCATTTTCTATGGGAGACTATTTTTTTTGCTGACCGGTAGAGGGGTATGACCGAGTGAGGGGTACTGCATGGTATTAGGCAAACTTATATATTAGTCTTTCATTATATTAAATCTTTATATTACTTATAATAGATATTATATCTTAAAGGACGTAAACAAACACTTATAAAGACCCTAAAGATAATCCTAGGCCTTCTTAGTCCCAGCCTCATCTAACCCTTGGTGTGACGGTCTGATTGACAAGAGGGGGTTAACCTAAACCGAAGGGGTTTATGTTGGCAAACGAGTTAGGTGCGAATAATGATTGAACAATTGTCACGTCTGATAATAGTCAAGTAGTGCGAAGCGTTGCAGGTACTTGAGGTAATCAAGTTGTATTGATAGCTGGTGGTACATCTATCTAAAGGTAACGACTGTGGTCTTATATACTAGGTGCCTTGTTGGGATCACGATGGATCATGGCTAGTCGCCGTGATCCGTTGTCTATCCGTGATCCCTTGGATCATGGTGGCCCACTCGTTCTTCTTTGTGATCCTTCCTCATTGGTCGTTCTTGGTGGGGTCACGTGATTCTTCCTGCATGACTTCTTCTTGGGTTCTGACACTTGGAAGATGGATCTATTAAGTACCCACATTTACATACTTATAATAGTTTCAAACGCGGTAGGTGCAGCTTCTATATTGCCAGCTTGTAACTATTAAAACGACATTTTTCTAGCCTTAAGATGCAAGGAGAATACACCTGTTTCGTTGAAACTCAAGCCTTCAAATATCTTAATTATCTTTTCCACTACGTTTATTCGCAAATGTGGGCAGGTGGTCCGAGTTGAAGATACTAGATTATTAAGCGTGATGGGAGCCGATTTCGACCTATCAGGGCCAGGAAGTTCAGGACTATCTAAAGTTAGTGCGAGAGTGTGAACTAGAACATAGATAACATGGGCTGCCGCTGAATCCTCCTGCTAGAGAAACAGGCTTTGAGTCCTTGATCTGTCGTTTGCTGAGAAAGGACTATAGTTAGAAATGACGGGTTAGGAAGATACATATTAAGGGATAAGTCGCCTTATGCTTTCTAAGCTGATCGAGATGCCTCGTCGGCAGGCCAGTACTCCGATTAAATGTATCTTGTTTGTTAATAGAGTGACGCCGAATCATGTAAACTAAGAAGGGCAGACGATGAGCATAAGATCGCTATAATTCTTAACTTGCTTGACAAGGTAGTATTATAGAAACATGTAGACTAACATAATAATTCTTCCGCTTCCTCATTTAATGAAATGTGAGCTAATAGTGAAAGTGGTAGAAATCGAGATACGTTCTAGCAAAAAAAAAAAACATGTTACAGACTTGCTTGAGCAAACTATAGTATCTTGGACTTACATATTCTCTGTAAAGTCTGTCCAGGCGTAGAACACCATTCTACGTTGCCGTTGATCCATCATTGGTGCCATTACACCAATAGTTCGAGAAGCACCCATCTTGAGGACCGCTTGCAGATATTCCCTGTCCAATCTCCCCATAGCTCGCAAGAGCCGAGCAAAAGGATCTGATGTACCATGGAACCAGCTCACCAATCTTTCAGCTTCAATAAGAAAATCCAACAAGAACGAATACCGGTATTGTGGCCAGAGAAAATCAAGCTTGAAAAGTCTATGGCAAATACGCCAGAATCTGGTTATCATTGTATGCTGACAAGTCCGTTGAAAGTCTTTCGGTTGAGAGTTGGGAAGCCCAATAAGGAACTTCAACTCCAGATGGGCCTTTCGAATGGTACTGATAAACTTTTTGAAACACTCGCCTCTGAAATATCCTTCCGCAGCTTGATATAAGTCGGCAATACTCTGCCAAGAAAGACTATAGTCTTCATTGTACTTCGGGTGTATCAGATCCCGGGCCTTTAGCTGTGTAGTCGTAGCAAGAGGCTCCGGAAACGAATGGCTGACAAAGACGTCAACAGAGTACAAAACAAATTCTTGTAATCGAAATGCTGTCGGTAAGGCGGGGTTTTTGATCATGGGGCTTGAAGTTCGGGAGACTTGATCAATGCGTCTCTCTCTTCGGAAAGCGATGCCTTTACGTGTCCTGGGAGGTTGTACCAAAGACTTTGCAGACGCTCTATCTTGACGCCTCTTGTAGGTTAACATCCCCCACCTTTTGAGATGAGCCCTGCATGTCTTTTCCCTATAAATTCGTTCTAGCTCAGGGTTCGTGGTAATTGTAATGGAGCGAGTACCTACGTAGAAATAATGCTGTACTCATGTCGAAGGATGGACTTCAGGTGCTTCAAATCCCACGCCCGATTAAGCCAGGCATGCGTAATCGCAGGCCTCAGTTGCTCCCAAGTATCATCACTCGACGCTGCAGTGTATGTGACCAAGCTGGCAGACATGATGAGCGTTGGGACCTTCGTGAAACTCGTGACAGATTCAAAATAAGAGAAGTAAGGTAACGAGAAAGAAGACATGAAGACCCGCGAAAACGTGTCATATACCGATAGGTCCGATATCAGAAAGCTTTTAATTGGTTATACGAAATGCCCTCGCATAAGGCTCTGCATTGATAGGCCCTGGGGCGACATGGTCATGAGCCAGGCTCATGCAGCCCGAGAATCTAGAGCAATGGCTGTGTCGTGATTGGATGAAATCGAAATGCCCTCGCATACATCATGCACCAACTAGGCTCAAAACTTGGTATTGATACAAGACGCACATAGGTTGTATATCCGGTGAAACCTCATCGCTTCCATCTTCGACATGAAGTCAATCTTTGCTCCGATTGAACATAAATAGAGCCCATTCCTCCTCTCTCAGACTAGATGGTTTTGATATATCCTTTTATCAAACAAAGCGCAAATTTTATCTCCAAGCAGTGCCGCAAATCTAGCAACCAACTAAAATACCATGTCCAACACTCCAATTGTTTCATCTCCTCCCTTAAATGGGCTTTTGGAGGCCTATGCAAAAGTCTTCGATGCTGTTGACAGTCTTCAAGAGGCTGGCCTCAAAAGGGAACTCATACCTAAGCTTGTCGTGGTAGGAGACCAGAGCAGTGGCAAAAGCTCTGTTCTCGAAGCTATCTGCAAGATCCCCTTCCCTGTACAGGAGGATCTTTGCACCAAGTTTCCAATTGAGCTGGTCCAACGCAAGTCTGTTGTAGAGTCTATCACTATCACTATTAGCGTTGTTGAAGAAGGTCTCAATGACACCCTGACCCGGTTCAAAAAGGAGCTTGCTCCGAGGGATTCAAAGGGACTGGAAACCTCCATCCAAGAAGCCACGGCACTCATTCTTGGCTCCTCGACCACGGCTGCATCTCATCGCCATTTTAGTATGAATGTATTGAGGATCACCATACTAGGCCCTGAGAAATATCCTCTCACATTGGTGGACTTGCCAGGGTTCTTCCGGTCCTCAACCGACAGTCAGAGCGAGAAAGATCGACATTTTGTTGAAGAAATAGTAGCTCCCTATTTGAGAGAGCCACGCAATGGTCTTCTCCTCATTATGCGGGCTTCCACGACATGGGCGACCCAGACAGCTCCTTCGCAGGTAGCGTGTCCTAACGTTGATCCTGACGGGGAAAGAACGCTCGGAATCTTCACTCATCTCGATAACATAAACTCCTCTCGCCTGGTAATGGACCGGTTCAACGGCAAAACGAAGTGGAACCCCAGATATGGCTGGCATGGACTTAGAAACCTGTCAGACGAGGAGCGACAGAGGGACCAAAATCGAGATGAAGTCGAAAGAGACTTCTTCAAGAAAAGCTGGCCCGATATTGAGAGTTCTTGTAAAGGAATCGTCAATCTACGTCCTCGACTGAGCGAGGTCTTGGCAAAACAAATCAGACTACATCTTGGAGGCTTGATCAGTGAGGTGAAGGCAGAGATCAAAGACCTCAATATCAAGATTGATAGATTGGGGAAGAAGAGGACAACTGAACAGGAGCAACGCAACTTTCTGTCGAAAATGGCTGGAGACTTCCAGGAACTATGCACTAACGCCGTGTCTGGTCGCTACGGAGAGGGGGCGGCATCGAGGCAGTTGCAAGACTTTTTCTATGACCCTGAAGACCCGGAGCAGAGAAGTCAGGACAAGCGACTGCAAGCTGTGACCCGAGCTTTGGGCCAACTCTTTGTTTCAGTGATGATTGAAAGGGGAAAGAAGACCCAACTTCATGAGTCTGAGCGAGCCAAGAAAGCGGACTTGTCTAGAGACTTTCTCGATCGGCTATCGGAAATTGAGGCCGAAGCTGCTGAGATTGCTGCTCGAGACTTGGAGCATATCGACGAGACCCGGGTTTCTGGCAGAAGCGAACGGAAGGCAAGTCGGCCATCAAGTGATGGATCCCGCAACAGCAGCCGTAGCTACCCAGAGAGTCAAAAGACTCGGTACTCTGAAATTGAGGGCCGACTTTTCCAGAATGAGACAGAAGTCAATGAAGACGATAACGATGAACATTCTGGGGGGCATAGCACAGAGGCCCATAGTCGTCGAGGCGACTCTCGCAACTTTCTTCCGAATAGAAGGCTAAGAAAAGCCGAAGAATATTTAGACCACGGGTCCTGTTTTTCGGCACCCCCATTCCTCCGTGAAGAAATCATTAATGAGTACAACTCATTCGAGTCCCCAATCAAAACGAGTTTCAATGACTTCGAAACCCAAGTCCTAGCTAAAGCAGTCCGATGGAGAGGGACTGAAAGCTTAGATGACGTCAATCCTGCCTTGGTATCCCACTTATATCGCGACCAAACATCACGCTGGCGATCCATAGCTCATCGTCATCTGGGACTTGTATGGGATTCAGTAACTCGATTCATCAATCTTGCACTGAATCATTGTGTTAATCCATCGCTGCTACTGTCCCTCGAAGATTTTATCATTAACGACCGCCTTGACAAGCTCCGTCTCAGCGCTGAGACAAAGCTTGAGGAGCTTCTTTCTTGTCATGAGGGTACGAACCCAGCTTTCCATGACTTTCTCAGGGAGTTCCAAGATGAATCGCTGGAGTTCAGCAACAGAATTGCCCCAAACAGTTTTTACGCGAAGAAGACTATCCTCAACCGGGTCGAAGAAACTCTCCCAGCTGAGGTGTTGGAAAAGATCTTGGAAACAGCTTGTCAATCAATTGGCGGGATTATAAAACCCAAGAATGCATTTGCCGATTTTGTTCTGCGCCAGGTTAAAGAGGCTGTTGCAGGTCAAATTTTCAAAGGCGATGAACAAACTGACTCGTCACCGAGATACCTTCAAGACAAAGAACGAGGTGCAGTGCGCCGCAGCATCCTAATGATCGAAAGGTACTACAAGGTGAGTCTGGGCTTATTATACCTCTCAAACAATAGCAACTTACCGTCTCATAGCTGTCTTTAATCTCTTTTATCTCTTATGTCAACGCTTTGGTAATACATAATGGCCTCCTTGACAGAGTGCCTTACGAGATCTTTAGTCAAAACATTGTGTCAGAACAGACGGCGCAAACGATCGCTCACATTGCAGGAGAAAAAGAGAAGGACGCAAGGAAGCGTTTGGATTACGATAAGAAGTTGGGAATTCTAAAGGAGGCGTTATATGCCCTTGAGAGCTTTCGTAACGACTCTCTATAAAGGATTCTCACTGAATCTCTATCATAGCTGCATGGCGGAATCGCTAGCGATTCTATTTAACATGGGACACCACGTTTTGGCCACCCCCTAGTTTTGGCCACCTCATCATTGACTCTTCACGATGGAAATAAGAAGAGAACACTGAGCATTTACAACAGCAAATTAATTCCAAATATAACATAAAATATATCATCAGAATCAGAAATGAACAACGATCGTGAAAATCGTATTCGTGAAGCCCAAGAAGATTGCAAAACCATATCAACAAAGGCATCATCTATCAAACATGCCATCGCAAGGGAGACTCTTCGATATCGCAATGCAGGCGGCAGTACGGCTCGCGAGGGACATGAAAAACAACAAAATCTCTCTCATGATGAAGAGAAGAGCCTTGTGGACTGGATTCTTAATGAAGAGGAAGCTGGCCGAGCTCCTACGAAGCAGAATACTAGACTCTTTGCGCAACTGCTTATCAACCAGTCTTCCAAACCTCATACTATTGGAAAGAACTGGGTTGACCGCTTTATTGGCCGTCATCCAGAGGTCAAGATGAAGTTTGCACATGCCGTTGAAGCTATACGGAACAAGTCAACAACAGAAGAGAAGCTGGATGACTTCTATTCTTGCCTTGACAAGCAGATGAAGAAGAAGAGGGTTGGTCCCTCTCGTCTTTATAATGTTGATGAACACGGAATGGCTGAAGGGGAAACCAAGCACGGGAAAGTCCTTGGAACCTCATTATCACGCTTTTCTACGGTCTCACGGAGTGATTCCCGCGTCTGGGTCTCTGCATTAGAGTCTATCTCGGCTACAGGAAGCTATACAACGCCAGTCGTGATCTTCACGGGAGAAAACCTCCAAGGACAGTGGTTTCCTGACGATATCCCCCCTTGGAGATATGAGGCAACCCCCTCAGGCTGGTCTAATAGTCAGGTCTTCAGAAAATGGTTCTGTGAGGTCTTTGAGCCAGAGACAAGACCAAAGACTAGCTGCTGGAGGATACTGATTCTTGACGGTCATAAGTCTCATGTGACGGCCGAGGTGATGTTCGCGGCTTGGATAAATAAGGTTCAGCTGCTCTATTTACCTCCTCATTCATCACACCTCACGCAGCCTCTCGATGTTGGCATTTTTTCAGTCTTGAAGCAGTATTTTCATCAGGAGACTCTCGGATTTGCGTCGTTCCAAGCACGATCACCAATTCAAAAACAACGCTTCATCCAGGCTTATAGAATAGCTCGACAGAAAGCCCTAACGAAGAGGAATATCAGGCATGCATTCCGAGGAGCTGGGGTCTTTCCTATCAACCCTCGCAAGGCGATAAAGAAGACAGTTGCATCTCAGCTACCCCCAGCTATCATTGAACCGCCTATCACACCAGAACAATATAGGTCATCATCAGAGTCTATTTGGAACACTCCACAGACTTCAAGGGAGGCCAGAGATCTAGTCTCTCGTGTGCACACACGAATAGATCAACTTCACCGTGACCTCCGGCTGATAGGGAAGAAATTTGGCCGTGGAATAGACCAAAAGAACGCTCTTATAGCTATGCAAGCAGCTAGAATCGAACATCTCGAGAAGAAGCTAGAGTCACAGAAGCCGACTGGAAGGAAGGCTGTTGACTATGACCCCAATCAACGGTTTGCGAGGATTCCAGAGATTGCATATGCAAAATACGAGGCTGAAAAGTCACCAAGAAGATATCGTGATAAAGAAGCAGAAAGACTTCAAGATACCTCAATTGCAGTTGCATCAATGGATGCAGAGGAGCTTTCTGATCAATTTCATATACTTGATGATGTGTAAATTAATTTATTTAATATTATTTCAATTATTCTAAATGCGAGGGTAATTTCAGGTGAGGGGATTCAGACATGGCCAAAACGGGGGGGTGGCCAAAACGTGGGGTCCCATGTTAGATTTGATTAGTCAATAGTTTACTAGGGTGGGGAGGGGGGTTTGCTTCAAGTCAGATAGTGATGAGCCTATCACCCGGCAAATAGCTATGCAAGTCTCGTCTGACTCTGCTGCGGGAGGCCGACCGAATAATGACTAAGTGCAGGCGGATTTTCTATAAATAGCAGTCGCCCCGACTATGGAAGGAACGTCGAGGAAAACATATGCCATTCCATCAACACAATTACAATCCTACTCTTCTGATATGGGTTACCAAGTCCATGTTTAACCGATTTACCAACACTAGGCCCATTTCCACCAACACTGAAATCCTGCTCGAACATAGAGAGAGACCACGGAAACATACTGGAGACAGATGCAAGCATCAGCCACCGGCTTCCACAAAATGAGGGATCCCATTGACGAGATCCCTGTTCGCACTACAATATCTTATTTTTCTCCGCAGAGAGAACAAACTTGTACCGATCGCAAAAATTACCCTAGTACTCTAATAAGTACCAACATTCATCGCGGCGGGCAAGTGGATCCCGATGCCAGCACTACAGCTCCCATAAACTCCAGCAGCCGACCTGCGCTTTGTCGCACAATGTCAGCATCCGAGGTCGACCGTGGTGACAGATGCTACTATGACATCTCTCCATCTTCTTCCCTCGAAGACGCGATGGAAAACTTCTTCATTAGTGACAGCCGTGACAAACCAGAGGAGTGCACAACCAGCTCGACACGTGAGCGGCAACCAACGATGCCGTCATCAGTCAAACAAGATGGTGTCAGCGTAGTTCAGTACCCTGCAGTGAAAGGAAGCGAAATTTCACAACACAACCATCTAATGAATCAACTCATCTCCGTCTGGCGTACGTGTCATGCCGTTTTATCAAGAGTTCGCAGTTGCTAATAGTAGACAAGCAACCTGTCCTGCAGGGATGAGGAACGCTCCGATAATAGCAAAGTGGGAGCTTCATCGTGTTGTAAGTTACTGTTCAGTCAATCTAGAGGATGTTTCCGTACAGTATCTTGCAGCATGGCAAGATCAGGATGTTTTCTGGGAAGATTTGAGGCAGAATGCCTGTTTTCATGGCAAGACCTTCCCGGCAAAGTGTGATGGCGAAGTTTGGGCTCAGGGCCAAGTTCAGAATCCTGATGCGAGACAGTCTGTGGTATTCAAGGCTAGATTACGGTTCGACCATCCAGCCACGAGACCTAAAGTCGAGCTTGACATTCCGGTCCTTGAACTGAGTTCCAGACTTCGTCGTAAGTTCGGTTTTGACCGATTCATGGAGGTTCAGCTAGTATTCAGCGATCAGCGCAAGGCGCTCTTGAATGATAAAGGTAAGAACAGAGCGTTGGCGGAATGGCTAGTTCGTGGACACCACTTCTTTCTATCTCGACAATGGGCTGCATTCTTCATCGAAGACATCAAACCATTGAAAGTCACGATAGGCTCAACCATAGCAACCATCGTCGGAAAACGTGTTTTTTTGTTCGCAGAACGAGGAGAAGGTATCGAGCTCGGTTCGAGTATCTGTGAAGCAGCTAGTCGATCAGCCACTCAGCCAGTCCCATCACCGGTTGGTCACATATGCAAGAGATACGATATGCTGGACTGGCTCTTACAGCTCGATTCGAATACCTCGGAGCCTTATATAAAACTCTTCCACCGCATCTCATTAGGTAAGCTTACAACACTTTCATCACATTTCTCGTTAGGCTCTGTTGTTAATATATGATACCATCGGTAATCATAGGCCTAAGCAAAACGACTCCAACCGTGCTGCTTCCAGAACACCATATACGACATTTCTCTACAAACATTCGATCACCAGAAGGTAACACTATGAACGACGGTATTGGGAGGATATCCCTTCCCCTTTTGAGAGAGGTGCAGCAAGCCATGGGCTTGGACTTCCTTCCAACGGCCGTTCAAGGTCGAATTGGCAGCGCCAAGGGGCTGTGGATGATGGCGTCAAAGCCTTCCGCCTCAGAGGGGCAGTGGATTGAGATATATCCCTCGCAACGAAAATGGGAGTGCGATTGGTCTGACCCCGCCCATCGAACGCTGGAAGTAATGCACACCTCAACCGAACTTCAGTCCAAGAGCCTGAATCTTCAGTTCATTCCGATTTTGGAAGAGCGGGCGATAGATCGGGAGAAGATGCGGAAGAGCATTTGTAAGCATATGGATCGGCACCTCCATAAAGACTTGGACTATGCCAAAGCAGCTCTGAAGGCACCTGAGCTTTTTCGAAAATGGATTCATGATACATCCTACACCAGCTTCAGCGAGGAACAGCAGACCAGATCCTGGTTCGTCGGAGGATTGCCACAGGAACGGTCAGGGATAATGAGCTTTCTTTGCGACGGCGGTTTCGAGCCAGCGAAGCTAAAATTCCTCAACGACATGATGTTCAGCTGTCAAAAGGAACGTTGGAAGCCAACGGAAGATAAGCTCAAGATCAAGATTGGCCAGTCAACTTACGCATTGATGACTGTGGACTTTGACGGAATTCTGGCACCCAATGAAGTCCAATTATGCTTTTCAGTGGCGTTCGATGATGGTGAAGATGTCCTCTATGACTTAGGAGGACTTGACGTGCTTGTCGGTCGCTGCCCAGCACACCTACCCAGCGATATTCAAAAAGTAAAGGCCGTTTTCAAGTCGGAGCTGCGTCACCTCAAGAACGTCATTGTGTTCTCCTCCTTGGGCGACCCATCATTGGCGAGCAAGCTTTCTGGAGGGGATTATGATGGTGATAGGGCGTGGGTATGTTGGGATCAAGAGATTGTCGACAACTTCAGGAGTGTTGAGGTGCCTCCAAAACCTTCTTTTGAGAAATACTTCCAACCGAATACTCAAACAACAGGGAGCCTTGCATCTCGTCACGGCCGGCCCTGCTATCTGGATGTTCTCTTGGAGGAAGCCTTTGCTTTCCACCTTAACCCTACACTTGTTGGTGTCTGCACGGCTTACAAGGAAAACTTGTCCTATCACGAAGGTGGCATCGGAAAAGAAGTTATTGTTAATTTGAGCTTCCTCCTCGGTGAGCTTGTGGATCAAGATAAGCGTGGATTTCAATTCGATGATGGTGTTTGGTACCGTATCCGGAAAGAGATGTGTGGTGGCAGGCTTTTCGTCAAGTCCCCGGCATACAAAAACGGCTCCTTGTCGACTCTGGCCGCCTCAAGTCATATTATCGACTTTCTAAGATACTCCATACATGAACGCATAGAGAAAGGACTAACAGACTTCCATCAATATCGAACGGGACCTGATGGTCGATCTGATGAACTGGGGCCTACTACGTTTGACGCAGGCCTCGTTAGCTACTGGAATGACTTCGAGAGAGAAGCGGAGAAGGTTACGAGGCAATTTGACCCTTCCTCTTGGTGGCTGAAGAATCTTCGGTTGAATCTTTTTGAAGATGTTCATTCGTGTGCGACTTACTGGAGGGAGAGAATGTCCGGCAAGGAAGACTACCCTACCAAAGCCTTCCCCGTTTGCGAGCGTTGGAGAAGTATTTTACCAACAATCGAAGATACGTCGCCTGTTGCCGTTGCATGGGCCTCTCTGTTCAAAAGAAAACTTGCTTGTTCAGCGGATTTGGGCGACTGGGAGCTTCTCAAAGCCAGTGCTACCTTCAAGTTATACCACGCTAAGTGTCCTTGGTTCGTTTGGCAGGTTGCAGGTCGTCAGTTGCAGTTCATCAAAGCCTCCAGAAGCAGGGATGACAAAGGCAAAGATCTCTTGGCCCCCATCCCTATCGTGTCGAGGATGTATAAGATTCTGCGCCCAGACACAAAACGGATTGAGAGATATCTTTCGGATCCCAGACTAGGAGAGGTATAAGAACGACCAGGACTAGGCAGTATACGAAAACGCTTCCCTCTACAAGCTGAAGTGGTTGAAGTTCTTTGATCACAGGGTAATTCACACTAAACATGGCAGAGTTGGATCTCTCCTGATAATGCAGCTTTCATGCTCGCTGGTCTCGTGGCTGATTTAGAATGGAAGAACATATCCTTTCGAAATGCGCAGAAGCGTACCTCTTGAGGGTATTCTTCTAAAGAACAAAGACACGTAGAAACAGCACTAAATTCAAGCATCCATTGGTAGGATTTGTTCCATCTAATGGCGTCGATTCATGTCTCGAATTTGATGATATCGGGCGCGATAAGCCGTCTGCATAAACAGATTGTTAAACATTGTATATGTCACGTGTGGCTGGCTGAAGCCTTGACATGATGTTTGACGTTCGCTTGGTAGCAAATGTTTGCCATCTTCGAATAGCAAAAGCTACGAATCGTTTCCAAAGTCTCGCGAAGTCTCCAATACTTTTGCCAGCTATTCTTCTCAGCTGGAAGTATGAACATCTTCTGGCTGTATGATTGAAGGACAGGGCTATGCAGCCAGCATAATAGTGTCCGGCTGGTATGTTGAGTAGTATCTCTGCATGGCTGCAATACATGCTTCAAGGCACCCATTATGCACACAATCTTTTGTTCGTCCTGCTAGGGACTTATACTATCTGCTTCCTCTTCCGACCATCCCTGGCCCAAGACGTAGTCCAGTGTTAAGGCGCGACAACCAGGTAGCTGCGTCATGGCTCGCAAGATATCTCGTCAAGAGCTATAGAATATCGGCAGTCATTGCGTACGATCTAGCCAGAGGCTTATTGCTGCAAGTGAGCCCTCCTCTAGAGCACTAGTATATACTCATGGCTGGCTTTATAAATCAAGATATTTCTGCTCCCTTAACAAAACTCCTTTAACGTGAATGACGTTTCCCAATCGATCCATCTGATTGATGGAGCCCAGGTTGTCATTTTACTCTTCCCATGGGCGACCCTTGGGCGACTCGTCGAGTAGTTCTGCTTCCAAGGACGGCATTTTCTGAGCCTTCTTTGCTTGACCAGCAGAATCGACAGACGACTCCACAGAGTCAATAAAACGTATGCCTTCTGGAGTCGTGAACGTGTTGTATCAATTGACGTCCCCATGTATGATGTCCAGTGCGTGAAGTCGTTGCCGTGCCTGTTGACATGCCCCAAGGTCCTTGACACGCGGATGACTTCCAGAGATGGCCTCGATGACAAGCCCGACGGCCCGGCCGGGCATCGCTTCGGATTCAAAAGCGTAACCGAGCAACTGTAACAGTGTGCCTGGCCAACGTTCTTGTTGCATCTGCAGGGGCCGAAAATCATGTTGGAAAACATAGGTCATGAAGTCCCATTTCTGTGATAATGACGACCGTAGATGGGCTGAACTGTTGTTCTCCTCCCCGATCGCTTACTCCATAGAGGAGTCTCACATGACTATTGTAGCGGCATGAATCTTGTCTCTCGGGAGTCCAGCTGCACGCTGCACAAGACGTTTCGACGGCCATAGCCGACTCGGTCAGGGAGGGGATAATTTCTTCACTCACGCCATGTAGGTGGTTCCTGGTAGAGCCGTTTTGTTAGTGAGGTGAAGAAGTGGGAGACGGGGAATGGCCGGGAGATACAGTTTCCTCACTACAAGTCAGCAACGACCCAGCCTATCTACAAGTCTAAATCATCCTACCAACAATTCAGCAGCGACTCAGGGGGCAGAGTCATTGAAAAGCCCATACAAATGAAAACGGCGCAATTGATGTCCAGGGGGCAAGGTCGTTGAAAGATGGAGGGGGCAGAGTCGATGATATTCCAGGCAGTAAAATAGTTCATCATGGTATCAATCAAAAGCCGTCAGTCTCTGTATATCATATCCAGCCGTC
>JABGLY010000907.1:0-20856 GCA_013623525.1 Fusarium dimerum | reverse complement strand
CCCCCCCTGTTGGATGGAGTTAGATAGGGAGTTTCCGATAATGAGAGCGATGTTTCACTCTGACTAGCTACGGCATGGCATGTTGCTGACTTTTTTGTTTTCATTCGAATCTCATCTATTGCATCTTACAATGCCATCATATCATATGGCTCCCCCCCCTTTTACTTTTAACTACTTCTAAGCCCTATGGCCTTGAAAAATGATGTGATGTTGGAGAACTATACTAAAAAAGAAGAGAAAAGAGATCATTTCCCACAGAACCCGCCTCACGAGTTGTGTAGTTGTATTGATATAGGAACCATATTTCACTGAGGAAGGGGAGGCATGAAAGCCATGCCTGTGCCAACATCACCGTCCACGCTCCTACTTCTAACATGCGCCCTCAGCAACTCAAGAATCTCACTATCCCTCCATCGCGCGGGAACAGGTCTATACGCAGGCTTGAAGTTTCCGACCGTCTGCGCCCACTCTCCCGTGGGTGGGTGTCGAGCCAGCTCATCACTCGCAGGCTTGGCGTCCTCCAGCTTGGAAGGGTTCGTGTTGGAGAGCTCCTCCTTCTGCGTCGCCCAGTAGTACAAGTCCCAGTCGTTCTCGTCGAGGAGGAGGTCGAACTGGTCGAGGAGCGGACGGGATAGCGTGGGGAGGTGGGCGGCTGCGAAAGTAGAGAGGAGGAGATCCGATTCGAGAGTCCCGCGCTTACGGCATTGATCTGTGGTTGACACGAAGAGTCAGTTACTGCATCAGGATAAGATGAGGATTTCGCAAGAAAATAACGTACAGACAAGGCGAGCTCTCTTGGTGGCGTCGTCTTCACCAACTCGCCGCAGAGGCTCAATCTTGAACTTTGCACCCTGCAATTCACCAACGCCCAACTCCGGAATATCATCCGCCTTTCGGGCTGTGGTCGTAGAGAGGGATCGAAGAGGCAGGGCGATGATGCGCCTCGCGGCGAGGGGTCGCAACGTTCGGAAGAGAGAAGCCATGGCTTGGGGAAAATGATGGGCGTGAAGAATAACCACAAGCGAGTTATAAGATTTGTTTTCTTTGGATGTTTAGGAGAGAGGGAAAAGACAGAAGAAAAGAAAGAAGACTTGAGTTGCGAGATGCAAGTGGCAAAAAGTTGATTGAATTGAAATGGTTGACGTTGAAGATGTTGAAAAGCCGAGGGCCATTGACAAGGGAAGTTTAGTATGGGTGGATCCGGGATCTGGGGAAATAAGTACAGAACTCACAGGTACCTACCTATCTACCTAGGTACTCTTGAAACAATTTCCTAATGTCAACAACAACTAACTTACAGTACAAAGTCAGTCACCACGAGTCAATCACTACTAGTATAACAATTATATGCAACAATGATGAAATAATAAAGTACATCTCTTCAATACGCTTACATTTTATTCATGTCATCTCTTATTTTTACCCCTTTTCGAACCCTATTCTTATGTATCTTCAAGGGGGGTATCTCGTCTAGAGCTTGAACAACACTAACAACAGTGACAACCGCCATGTTCAAAACTCAAGACTCTGTCTCAGCCGGTCTGACAGGCAACTCTTCGCTCTTTTTCTCCGGCTTGGCCTCCGTCTTCTTCTCCTTCTTTCCTCCCTTCTTGGCCTCCTTCTTAGCCTCCTTCTTGGCTTCCTTCTCTTCCTCCTTCAGCTGCTCCTCAGTCTTGGGCACAGGGCTGGGGTTACCTGCCCATTCTAGCTTTCGAGGCTTCATGAAAGACTCAAGGACCTCGTCAGTGACCAGTTTTCTTCGCTCCTGGAAGCTCTCCACGTAAGGCTGAAGAGCCTCGATGGCCATCTTCTTCAGCTCGCCGGTCAGGAGCTCACCGCTCTTGTAGTCGTTGTAAATCTTCTCGAGCTTGGCGTCATCGTCCTCAAAGTACGTCAGGTAGATATATGAGACGTCGATATCGGGGTTTCCTCCCAGCTTGCGGTGCTCTTCGATGTTGACCTGGCCGCCACTGAAAGCATGCTTGTTGATCTTGTTCTGTACCACGCCCATTGTCAATTTTGGTCATCAACGCAACCTTTGACGCAGATACATACCTTGATCTGCTTGGCACTGTCCGTCATGAAGATAGCAGAGTTGGGGTTCGACGATGACATCTTACCACCAGCACCCTGCAGTGCCGTGAGGAACTTGGAGTGAATCAACGCAGGCTTGGGGGAAGGGAATCGCATGCGGTGAGCGTTGTCGCGCACCAGACGGAAGTAAGGGTCCTGGTCGATACCCATGGGAATCAGACACTGAATCTTGGCGAGCTCCTTGGTACGCTCAGTTGCTGGCTCGTCGGACCAGATTTCGGGATACGACGTCGCGAAAGCCGCAACACACTGGACTGAAGGGAAGAAGATCTTGCCGACGTTGGAGCTGTGCAGCGGTAAGTATGGACTCACAACACCAAAGCGCACACAGGAACCGTTTACCTCTCATTGAAGCCGAAGGCACCTCGAACTTGGTTGAAAGTAACCAACTTGGAAAACTCCCAGGCGTTTGTGAGGAAGTGACCGCCCAAGTACTTGAGATCACTGTAGATGAAAGTTTTTTTGACATCATATCCAAGCGCGATGATGTCTCGAGCATTCTCCATGGCGTACGACAGCGTATCCTCGAACGTCAGACTCTCCTTGAACAGCGCTTTTTCGTCATCCGTCAACATGAAAACCAGAGGCACGTCAAAGACATCCTGCAGCCACTTGGTAAACTCGAGGGGGATGGTGTGGCCGAGATGGAGACTTCCGGTGCTGGGACCGCGGCCCGTATAGAGGAAGAAAGGTTCGCCATGCTCGTACTTTGTCAGGATCTTGTCGAAGTCGCGGTGGCTGAAGAAGAGGCCGCGTCGGAGCCAGCGGTGGGGTTTCTTGCCCGTGACTCTCTCGAAGCGCTCAAGGAGTTCCTTGTCGATGATGGAGGTGTTCCATTTTCTAACGATTGGTCAACCATGTTCGTGTCCTAGTCTGTCCTCAAAGTCAAATGGGTAATCATACTGGCAAATGGCATCGTAGTCAATGGATGCAACCTCTCCATTCTCGTTCTGCGCACCCTCAACAGACCAAGGGTTGATATCCTGGTCCTGGACAGCCGTCTTTGGGGGGTTAAGATCCGCCATAGTATCGACCTCTTATGTCCTTTTTGGGGGGGTGTTTGCTTTACTGAGGGTTTGGAAGTCCTTTGTGTTTAGGTATCGCGGGGTTGGTTGATAGTGTGGAGGGGCAAGTACCGTACCTTATCGCTTTGAGTCACATTTCAGCCACAGCTTGCACAGCGGCTGTTGACACTAGGTAATCGTTCAACGTCTGGCTGTTAGGCTAACACGCCGCCGCACCAGCCACAGTTTTTGAGGTGAATTTGTAGGCGGGTAGAGAGAAAGGAGCAGACGCCACAGAAGACGTTGAATTGCCAAGATTGTCAAGTTGAATGGAATAGGCCAGATACAGACATCATCATCACATAGGCACAAATACCATTTATGAATATTGGAACGGAATCCTCAAACACTTTTTAGCCAAATAATATAAATGTTTATTATCGCACATCATGACTTTTTGTTACAAGAAACTCATCAAAGAGCTCTCACGTCGAGAAGCTCCATCTTCCCTTTTCCCATACCAGTTCATGTACATGACATTGATTCCCAGCATTTTCCATATATCCCATCCCACAGATATGCATGTCGACTACTACACCAGACACCGTATGGCTACAGGGATATCTCATAGACGAACCAAGATGACTTTGTTCAATTGGCAACGCAGCCTATGTAATCCTGCCTCACACGACCATGGTCCACGTATACACACAAACACATACAACGCACGTAAATACCGACAACCGCTCTAGATCAGATGCTTTGAGCGGAAGTACGCACGGAGGTACATGATCTGCCAGACCCAGAGACCGACAAGAATCCACGTGGTAGCGATGCCGAACCACTTGACACGGTTGTTTGTGCTCTCGTTGGTGTCTCGGAGCTTCTGCTCACGGGCGCGGAGGTATTCCATCTCCTGGACAATCTCGCTGGTGATTTCCTCGATACGGCGGAGCTCGGCCTCGACAGGCTTGAGCTTCTCGGTGGCCTGGATGGCGGACCAGTCCTTGGCGTCAGCACCGACATCGATGTCGAGCTCCACGTGGCGGTTGTTGTTGTTGATACGCTTGTCTACAGAAAAGGCCAGGTTAGTCCGGGAAAGTGAACAGTCGGCACAACTTGTCACGTACTGGTAGTGAAGATGTTTTCGAAGCATACATCGAATGCGGCATCGGCATGAGAAGTAAAGACAGTTCTTGACTCTCCAACAACATCTCTGGGTCGACCATACTCGTTACCGACGGCATCGCGAATCTAGAACAGCAAGTCGTGTCAGCTGCCCGACCCATCTTCCAATGTCTCCCACAGGTCATGGTCGCAACTTACATGCATGTTCACCTGCATACCATCGCCCTTGTAGCCATCAACGGTAGCCGTCACCACCACCAGAGTATCCTTTCCGACAAAGTTACGGATACATCGCTCCTTCTTGGAGTTTTCGGCGTTGGCGATAAGGTCAAACTTGAGGGCGCTCACAGCGCTGACGAGCAGCAAAACGCTGCAGACGTACCGCACCAATGAGCTTTGGACTGCCATGATTGCGAGACAATGTGGAATTTAAGTCGTGAATAAAATGTCGAGTCCGACCCCCCGTTCGTTCTGCGTCTCGTCGATCAATTAATCGGGCTCGGTGTCGTCGAGAAAAAGAAAAAGGAAAAGGAAAAGGATGGGATGTGTGTGCAAGTTAGGAGGCTACGTAGACAACATTCAAGAGCATCCCTAACTAACAACAGAACAGCTAGAGATAACTTAGCGAACAAGGGGCTCCGTCCTAAACTGAAAGGTGTCCCAGTTGCGCTGGGCTCCACAAGAACAGGGGGAAAAGGTTGTCTGGGCCGTGAGCCAATCACATGTGATTTTCCCACTTGGCCTCGCCCGCCACTATCACGTGTGGGTCCCAGCCTTGTCACCTTTCTAGACATTTCGCGCCTGAGTTGTTCTGAAGGATTAAATTATGCATGTATGACTGAAACCCATCACATCACCAACCATCGTTCATCTCAAGATCACGTCCTCAGAGTATTGTCGCCAACATGCCCAAATGTAAGTCAACTCAATCAATGCTTCAAATTGTGATTTTGCGCTAACTTATCTTAGTCTTCTGTACGTCTTCCCAACGATCGCGACTCCTACCCGTCCCACGAAACGAAATCCATAGCTAACCTCACATTGAACCAGGCGATTATTGCGATGTCTACCTCACGCACGACTCCATGAGCGTGCGCAAAGCTCACAACAGCGGCCGAAACCATCTCCGAAACGTTGTGGACTACTATCAGCGTACGTCTCCCTCCTCCAACCCACCTACTCCCTGCTTCTCCGCAAACAAATAAGACTAACAGTCATGGTGAACAGAAATCGGTCATGAAAAGGCCCAGTCGGTAATCGATTCCATCACTTCCTCCTACGCCGCTGAAGGCCAAGCCCACGCGAACCCCATGCTTCCTCACAACCAACCCGGCCAAGGGTTCCCTCCGGCACCTTTCGGCTTCCCTGGTGGTGTCCCGCCTCCGTTCCCCGGAATGCCAGGCGCGCCTCCAGGACAGTTCCCTCAGGGTCTGCCTCGTACGTGCAACCGCGACCTCGTTTCTGTATAACGTCATGCGCTAACAATACAATAGCCCCCCCTGGTGCTGCTGGCCGCGGCATGCCACCTATGCCTCCCTTCCCTCCTGGACCCAACGGCATGCCACCCATCCCTCTAAATGGCCTTCCTTTCCCTCCACCTGGTGGCCTCCCATTCCCACCTCCGGGTGCTCCTGGAGCCCCTGGAATGCCCTCGGCAGCCGGTGCACCTTCGTTCCCCAACATGCCTCCTCCCGGGCAGGGCTTCCCCTCTGGCGGTCCTCCTCCGCCGGGCTTTGCTCCTGGCCAGGACAGACGATGAGTATCTTGTTAGGGACGAGAGGGGGAAGAAATTTTGTGATGGTAAATGTAGCATCAAAGGCGAACTAGGCGTTTGGGAAAATATAGTTGATTTATTCCTTTAAGATACTACTACGTTGGCAACCAATTCAAACATTGAAAAGATTGTACATGGAAATTATTATACCTATCTCTTCGCATGAACAGACTGATGCTTTCAGGAACATGCTCACAACCAACTAGCATGCATTTAACATCAGAGGAAGAGTCGACATCGAGTCAGGGATTACAGCAGCGAAGAGCAATTGGACACAAGGTTCTTCGTGACTAAAAACATTGACGCTGCCACTATATATATATATGTATATATATATATAGAATACATCATCATACTCTGTCATATGACAAAGCAATATAACAGCATTGCAGTGTCCCAGCAAGATTCCTTTCTTTCAAAAAAAATATTCAACGCCAGGTCCCACGAATTGTTGCCCAATTCCGTAGAACCAAAACAAAAGCCAAATCATAGTTCGTTCAGTTACAGGTCATCATGCGTAAATCATCCGAGTCATAAAGCCCTATAAAGCCATCATAATCATGAGCCTCCCTCACCCCTCTCCTCCGCTTGTCACCAAGTGTTTTCAGGTCGCCAGTAAAGCTCTGTCTCTTTTCCATACTTCCATTATTTTCTTTTTCTGTTTTTAAATCTGGTTGTGATGTTGATAATGGTCACGGGCAGTGCTTGACCTAATGACATCTCCGACACCGTCCCGAACCTCACGAGGACCACTGATCTTCTGACGCAGCTCTTGTGTCCGCTTCTCTCGCCTTCTCTCGCTGAACCTGCGAGGGAAGTTCTGAAGCTCGTCCAGTCTGCTACCGAGTGAAAGCCTTCGCCTCTCTTTGCTGCTTCGCCTCATCGAACGGTTGCCACGCCAAAAAGATTTCTTACCCTCGCCATCCGAGACGACATGTGGCTCTTCGTCATCATCGTATCTTCGCTTCAGGGACCGGTTGCTGGATCGATATCGCATCACTCGAAGGTTCCCGCTGGGGCTTCTTCCAATGGTACGACGCTCGGGACCATGCCAGTCATAAGAGGTATAATAACCCTCCTCACGAGGCGGCAGTATAGCAAAGGTGCGCTTCATTCTCGCACTGAAGCTTCTCTGAGGACCCTGCGACCTGTGACTCGCTGGCGGATATCGGTACCTGTTACCCACAAGCTCATCTGGAAACCGGATACCATCATCCTCACCATCACTGTCGTAGTCGTCGGAATCGTCACCAGACCATTGAGGCCTCCAGAAAGGATGAAGCTTATCCTCTTCTACGGGGCTATCTTCAGGACTGGGGTACGAGGGCTCCCGTTCGAAGTTCACCACAGCCTTGCTCGGATCCGCAACACGGCCCGTACGAGTCAAAGACAGCGTGCGAGTGAGGAAACCTGGACGGCTTGGTGCCGAGGAAGTAAAGTCGACTGAGTGTCGACGGGTTCGGCTGAAAGCCCGACGTACCATCGAGGGCCGACGTGCGGGCTTCTCTCCCACGGCCTCGAAATAGTTACCCATCTGCACCAGCTTTTCATGCGCCGGAGTCATTCCTGAAGGTGTTGCAGGGATAAAGTTGATGATCGGTGGGTGACTCGGGGGTTCGGGAGGTTCTCGTGGGTTCCGCAACGGAGAATCGACATCTTCGAGGGAGAAACGAGGCTGGGGTGGTGTCGTGGGGGCATCGTTGGTTGAGTCAGTTGGCAGTGGCACTTCCAGATCTTCATCATGACTCTGACTACTGTCGGATGACTCTGATACCTTGGTCGAGTGATTGACCATCAACAAGGACGAGTTTTGGTGAGGATACATTTGCACTGCCAAAGCCTCCGAGACCACGGGGTTGGTTCCATTTGTTTCAATGGAGGCCAGCGAGAACGGGGTGTTCTGTGACCCATATCCCTTCGCAAATAGCAAGTCGTCATGTCGCTCAGAGCTGAGTCTGTGATGGGCTGCGTTCACATCCGAATCCAAAGACATTGCACGTTGTGCAGCTGTGCCGTGCGGAGAAACGTCCAGCGGCATCGTTGCCTTGTCAAGGGACTTCTTGGCAATCGTTTCCTGGAGGGCGTTATGCAACTTGATGCTGTCCGAGGTCAACGAGTTTGCTCTGGAAGTGTTGCGGCTTGTAGGGGCCGAGAGTGATGATGAGCGGGCCGGGACAACGGGTGGAAAGTCCATCGTTCTCTGGTCCGACCCATCAGAAAGAGATTGAGAACGGCCTCGGGATTGGCGCGTGATTGGTGGTGTTTCATTGTCGCGCGCTGGCCTCGAGATTGGCGGAGTTCCAATGCTCGTTGTGGTCTTACTTGAATGGCGACTCGAATGAGATCTTAGCGAAGGCTCCCTGCTGGTTTTTGAATGATGTGAGGATCGTCGATCAGGGATCACGACTACTGGGATACCACCAGCTTTCCAGACTTCTCGCCTGGCCCTTCCACTAGAAGCAGAATTATGCGATATGCCTGAATCTTGGTCATCGTGCACCCTGGGCTCTGTTCGGCTGCGCGAGTAGCGATCCACAGATACGTTGTTCGACTTCAGAGAACTGGCTGCTGAGCTCGATGATGCAGCCACAGGTGCTCTGAGTGCCGTCTGTTTTCGCACATGTCTCAAGGTTCTCTGCCGCTGAGGCGGAGCCTCCACAAGGATGGCGCCCACGACAGTCGACATGGTTGACTTGGTCGAAGCCATTGACGTTCGTCGTGGATCTGAGCTAATCAGGGTTCCGGTGCTGGAGGGAGCAGAAGGAGTGGTCCCACGATCTGAGTGACCCCTTGTAGACGAGAGTGTCTCAACTCTATGGTGTAGAGGCAATTGTCTCACTGCCCTTGCCGCCTGTGTAGGTGTGACCATATGAGGCTCAACAACGGCAGGTTTTTGGTTGTTTAACCGCGAGAGTTCCAAGGGTTGGGGTCGTTTCTTGACTGTGACTAGTCTTTGCAAGTTGTGATCCCATTCCTGCTCAACCTCGCTGACAGAGCCCAAATCACTTCCATAATTGCCGAACTCCGGGCCAGACTGAGACGTAGCACTTCCATCTGATGGCGGCGGCAAGTTCGCGAGAGCTAGGCCTAGAGCCTCAGGCTTAGGTGCACGGCCGTTGGGCTCAGGTACTTGCTGCGTAGCGGGCTGGGACTTCTTCGACATGGCCGAAACACCTTCGTCTTCGGATGAGATGGGCTCCTCTCGCGCCGTCTTAAAGGAACCCTGTGAGCCGGCGACTGTTGTTGCTGACGGTGCGCGGTCGCTATAATTAAGTCGAAGCATTTTGGGGCGGCCACCGGGCTGGGGCGGTGTCACGTCAGGCGTAGGCGGGCTTTTCTGATTGGGAGGCGTCGAGGGCGGTCGTGACTGGGTTATGCGTGGGGTCTGAAAAACATTGCTGGCAACAATCGGGCTGGATGGTAAACCAGACGAGTTCTCGGATGATCTACGCGAGTGTCTGGGAGGCGTGGGTGGCAGGTCGGGGCCACTTCCTATTCTTCGTGGTTGATGTTTCAAGGTCCGCGGGCTCGATGGCTGAGGGCCACCGTCCGCGTAACGTGTCGTGTCAATAACCAAGGCATGGTCTGACGGATAAGTATGAGTAACAGCAATGGGAGTATCAGAGAATTGCTCGTGGTGAGGCCGAGGTAGAACTTTATGTTTTTTGAATTGTCGATTAGAAACAATGCCGGCCGCGACCGACGGACTGTGAGGATATTCGATGGGGGCTGCCATCATTGCTGGAGGAGAGATGACGTGCGAAGCCCCAAGCACACTCATGATCATTTAAGAAAAACAGGAACAGTTGGGTTGAACGTTGCGCAAAGACGGAAAAAAATTGAAATGAAGAGGGTCGTTCGCATGGTAAGGGTATCCCAGGGTGACGGCGCTCGGTATACTGGCGCGAATATCTCGATGATGACACCAAAGTCGCGATCAAATCATCTGATTGACAATTTGATGCATTCGAGAAGACAAAGGGTGAGCAACCGCGACGATGCAGAAATAACGGCCAGAGGGCGAAGGGGTCAGTGACGTGAACCAAGTCTTGGTCAGTATCAACTGGTTTCAATTAATATGTTGCGGCGGTTATCGACTATGGTGTGAACGGCATAGTCAGAACCGACGGTACGCCAAAAAGGCATGCGACCGATACAAACGTCGATAAGGACGATTTGGATGGGTTGTTTATTCGAAGAACAGCATTAATACGAGAGGGATACGTGGTGTGAGAGGGTGAGCAAGAGAGAGAGAGAGGTGGTAAGATGAGATGACAAGAGAGAGGAACCAAAGTTGGATTCGTAGAATGATGACGGACGAAGTGGAGGTTGTGTAGCCCAGAAAAGCAAGTGAGGTGGGAAGGAGCGATGGGACCCTAGCAGGAAACCAGAAACGCTAATGCTGTAGGGGAGGGGGGGCAAGGTGAGGAGTTAATTGCCTAGGTAGGTACTGACCGTACTGTACCTGCTGTAAAGTGTTAATTAACATGGAAGGGTGATATGGAATGGCGACTTGAGAACAATCGAAAAAAGAGAGAGAAAGAAATGGAATTGGGGGGGAAGAGGTGGGTTCCCACTACCTGGATAACCTACTGCTAGTTGACGTTTGTTCCAAACCAACGAATGGAAATGCAGAGAGTCTTGGACTTGGACCCTTTCTTGTTCTTTTCCAGGTTGACCTTTTTTTCTTCTCTTTCCTTTCGGTGTGATGGAAGCTTGCAGCGACCCAATGCCAGTGCGTGTACCCAGTGTGCAGTGACCCAGTGGAGTTTGTTTGCAGCATCCTTCAGCCCAGTCACACCAGTCAACCGTCCTTGAGAGCGCGAGGTGGTTTAGTGGGGGAGAATTGACGATGTGGTACAAGGGGTAGGTACTGACTAGGTGACGCAACCTCGAGACAATACGTCGGTAGCTGCTTTTTGGGGTCCATTGTTCAAGACCCAACTCAACTCCTCCCTTCACAAACACTCCATTGTTTCGGGTTGACAAAATAGATGTTGAGAAGAGGGAGGAGATAAACTAATGCATGCGCAGAATACGATGGCTCACATTGGAACTAAAGCATATCAACTGTGATATATAACTAGCATCGATTCCCTGCTACAGCATAAGTTAGGTTGTTTCGAAAGAAGGAAAGACAATGGGAAATGCTGTTCTCTTTTGTGTGCGATTAGCCGATGAGGGACATTGTCTTGGATGAACCGCATAGAGCAACAACACACACCATACACACACCATACACACACACAAAGTTATCATCATGCAGTAAGTAGCGGGTAGAACTGTGCAGTTCTGTACTGTATGTGACACCCATAGAACCCAACCCATCCAAGACAAGGCAAGGGACTCTCGTTTTTTTTTTTTCTCGAGCGAGGGGAACATCTTCCGTCCCTCCCCATTATTCCGATTCGAACAAGTTCTGGGATGGTGCTGAATGAAGCACAGCTATTGGCAACCAGAATCTACAGCCAGCCCGTCATCATTTCGAACCCTCTGATTTCAGGGCATCCGCTTCGTACAGTGAGACATTGAGCAGTTCGAGATGGATGCACATGCACTACGAAAGACAGGCCACCTATTACAGTAGGTAGTTTGATCTTCCACAGTAGTGATGGTGATGGTGGGGGGGAGAAGACAACCATCCATGGTAGACGGACGGCATTGTCCATACCTAGCGTGACGGATGCTGAACTAAACCTTAGTGTGGAAGAGGCATCAAGTCTGGGAAGGCTCATGATTGGATAATCCCAAGTCCTCTGTAGGCTTCTAGCTTTCTATTCTCCTCCCCTCTTTTTCTTCCCTTCTAAATCATCGTTATCCATCCACGGATGAATTCCCAGAGGCCAGCAACATGCGCCGAGCAAATACTCCCGCTTCTCGGTGTCGCAAAAGAAGGAACAAGATGTTAGACTACTAGGAAGCCATTTACCCTGGATCTTCACGTTCTTCTTTTCTTTATTTTGTTTCTTCTGTCAGCAGATAGATACACGAGATCCATCATCCATCTTGCCTTCTCTTTCCTCATCCTCTCTCGTGTCACTCATCATGGGCTTTGTGTCCGCAATTGCTGGCAACATCCCGTCCCCCAACCTTTTCAAATTTCGATCATTTATGGGATGTGTCGAGTGCATTCGAGGCGCATTCTTCATAGCAGGGAATCTCCGTTAAGGGAATAGAACAAGAGAGAGTGCATCCTACTAATACCCCAACTGCCTCGGGGCTCCTGCATGCCGACCAAGTAGGTGTCTTGGATAAACCATTCACGGATCTTTGCTCAATATCCCTCGCCATTTTGACCCTCCTCTTCCTTTCTTCCCACAGCAATTACGAACTGGATCACAAAGAGCCTGCAGCAAGCCATTCGAAGCGGACCAATTCGGAGAACTGCTTCCTTCATGCCGGTGCGCAGTTCCTCATCAGGAGGACTGCCTGGCTGTCGTTCTTTGCCTTTATCCTCGTCTTCTCCTCCACTGCTTTAAACATGTGACATCCTGAAACATCAACGCCGTGAGGCTCTTGACTTGAGCTGCAGTATCACATTGACAAACGTAGATGCGACACTTGCGACACAATGGCATTCTATGTTTCGGGTTCTGCATAATAGATTACCGGCCATTCCTGTGATTTGCCTTTAACAACATGGCGCAATCAAATATACCCGTGTCCGTGAAGTTATGTTCTCCTCATCTGAAGCAAACGCTCTGCAGAAGATGTCTTTGGTATAGAAATCATGCCCAAAGACACCGGCTCTTGTAGAGCATTGTCGAATTCGTGCGTCAACTTTGAGTTGTCTCGACCGAGACCATGGACAAGTATGCGTGATCTTATCCCTCTATATGAACGCAAGATATTATACTCTGGCTCCTATACGTCGAATACAACTTTAGGTCATCCCTGGTAGTTTTAGTACGCAATAGACATGGGATAATTCCCAAGTCTCGGCTAACGAGAACCATCATCTCAACTTTAATTATCTCCAATTTCGTTCTTCTCCATTTGCGATGATCCTTGGACAAACTTCATGATAACTTCCATCACCCAGTCGACCGCCTACCGCGGCGGCTTGTACAGTAATGAATATCAGACCTGGGTGTTACCCTGGAAGAGAGAGAGAGAGAGAGAGAGAGAGAGAGACGAAAAAAAAAAAAGAGTGACAGAGACAAGGGTCTCTCATGCAAGTCTGTCAAGCTGTCATGCTTTTAAATCGCTCAACCTTCCCTTTAAGGAGGGGAGTTTTCCGGTGATAAGCAATCAATAAGCCATGTTCTAGATCTCACAATACGACGTGAATCCCATGCCGGTCCTCTCTCTTTTGTTTCTTTGTTTCTTCATCCTTGGAGCGCGGTTGTGGGGAGTGCGCTTTCTGTCGAGTAGTAATGCTCAGCTATAATGCCTGTGCCGTTCGCGATGGTGTCATGTTTTGTTGGAATCTGCACCTTGTACTAGTGTTATTACCTAGGGTCTGGCTGATGTGACTCTTGACAAAGATAAGAGCAAGCAGAATACCAACCAAGATTGCAGAATTGTGATGCTTAAGCTTACTGTTTGTATGGTGCCATATTCACGATCCTAAAATGCTCCAAGGTCTGGTCCTCCTTAGAATACGAATTATTGGTCCTTGTTCATCCTGTGGCTCAGCATTTGTTTGACTCATGAAATGTCTGTCCAAGGCTACCGTAGACAAGCAACGTTACTTCGGAGTTGCCCTTTCAACTCACAAACTCCCCCATACTATCGAAATCTCCAGTTTTCTCCAAAGAAAACTGCAAGATCCTGTATTCTTGCATGCAACAACAACTCAGGTGTTTTCTTCCCCCCCTTGTCATCCCTCTTCGTCAGCGATCTTGTCAGCAAGCAACCAAGATCTCACGCGATGACATCGAATACGGAATAACGGCAACGTAAAGAGAAATCCCCAAAATTAAACCACAACCGAAGAGAATTCCATCATCACGAAAACGATAAACTGGAAAGCTACGGTAACGTGACCTCGGAACCCATCCCATGGTTGATGACAGGCAAAATCCTCGTATCTCAGTGGGCAAACTGGTCACTTGGCATCTATTTAGGGATACTATTGACTGGGGCTCAAGAGTTTACAGTACAGTCCCAAACCCAAACCATCTGAAATGCTACTACAAAACTACCTGGAGCCTTGTCCATGAGATCATCGGGCCTTTGGAGTCATTCACTTTACTGCTAGTTCTTCGGGAACTTTCCACTTAAATTCTCTCATCGTGCACCCAACTAAATCCGGGGACCTAAGCCTAAATTTATAAAATATCACCATCTTTAGATCTCGTGTCTGTCTCGGTTGAATAGCACCGAACAAACGTTGTGGCTGACTTGATTCCTCGCATCGCCACACCCGACGGCGACCCCGGCATCCAAGGTCAAGGGAAGCCGCTGTGACTGGATGCTTCTTCGAAGGCTTCTCTTCCCGCTAAGGCTTGATCTAGGCAAGCCTTGGAGGTTTGTTCCCAAGAATAGCCACAAGCCTTCTTTACTGTGGCGGAAACGTCACAGCTGGGTTGACAGGCCTCACTGACGTCTTGACTGTCTTTCTCGTTTTCTTACTGTAATTGTACCGGCCCTCGCGTTTTACGGCGTTTAACGGGCTCCCGGCATCGTGACTCGATTGCTGATGAGATCTTAGCCCAGCCATAGCCACACATATACCACGAAATATTGCTTACCATACACCCCATGGGCTCGAGTCTCTTGCTAATTTCGGCATCTTACCAGTTCCTTGCTCATACTCTTCTTCTTATCAGAGGGAGCCTGTCGTAATTTTTGCCGTATCCACGCAACCCCAACTAAAAAGAAATTTCCGCGGGGAGGGGTGTGAGATATTGAAGAACAAGCTTCGTCGGGGATCTCTTAGAGACAGTTGCTTCTCTGTACAGGCGTACATACAGCCTGCATATGGCGTGAGGTCTGGACCTAAGTGAGAGTAAGAGCAGAACGGTGAAGAGAACACAAGTCCGTGTTGTTGTCAAAGTGAGTGAAGCAAGATAACAAGACCCGGTCACGATGGTCAAGTCTCTTCCCCCTTTCGGTGCTGGTGGGAGGCTCTCGGACTCGCTGAGTGGGCGTAGGGCCACCAGGTGGGTAGGTGAAATACGATGAACCAGGGTCCTGGCGTCCTGTATCTTTTTTTTGACAGCCCACACCTCGTGTTAGTGTCTTAGTTGAGTAGGCAAACCACGATATCGCCATTCTTACAGCCCACCCCCATAAGCCATGTGCATTTTGCATTTGCATTATCAGCCCTGCCGAAATTTCGCTGGGTCGGCCGCTTGTTTAGTCTACTGTCCATTTCTCTTGATCGCCTAATCCTCTTGGGTGGGTTCCTCGGGAAATGACCAATTCGCTTGAGGCACTTAGAAGTTGCTTACGCCGGAGCAAGGCATCCATCCACCAGGTTGAGGGCGAAGGGGGGAAAAGATATAAGATAGACAGTCGTCTCCCACACTGAGATGATTCCCTTACTTTATTATTCTATCAGTTCCATCGTCTTTCGTTCAAAGATAGGCCTCGTCTGCTTAGACATACTTTCGTTAGCCATTAACAAAGAGTATCCATACGAACCCCAACGACAGCACCAAGAACAAACCATCACCACCCATACCAACAACCTCACATACTCTACTACTGCCCAATCAGCCAGCCAACCAACCAACAGACAAACAAAACACCAACACCACTAAACGATACCAAAGAAACATGAAGGTCTCTAGCATCGCTCTTCTCGCGGCCGCGGCTGTTGCCAACGCTCACTTCACCACCATCTACACACATCCCGCCAATGTCACCACGACCATCGAGCCCGTCAAGCCTGATGTCACCACCAAGGTCTACGTCCCCGGACAGCCCAACCCAACAGAGCCGGGACACACCTATGAGCCTCATCCCACAAACCCCCAGGACTGCATCACCAAGACTGCTACTTATGTCTACCCCCACCCCACTGCACCAGGAGAGAGTGTGACAAAGACCATCACTTACACGGTCCCCTATGAGGGCTCTCATAACACCACTGCTCACTACCAGCCCAGCCATACCACATTCCACCCCAGTCCCTCCGGTGCTCCTCACGTCTACGGGAACGGCACCTCTACTGGACATGGTGGAAATGGTGATGACCACCAGGGCGGTGACAACGGTGATGAGGGTCACCAGGGAGGCAGCCGGGAAGAGGGTGACCACCATGGAAACTCCGGCACAGAATCTGTAAACGAGCCCGATACCGTCTCGGAGAAGCATGAAGTGTCCGGCCCCACCGTTGTCCCGTCCGTCGTCCCCACCGCCGGCGCTGCCACCAACTCCATCACCGGTCTTCTCGCCATTGTCGGTATTGCTGCCGCCTACCTCATTTAATTCCGACACCCTCTCTTTCATCTTCCCCCCTTTGAATCCTTTATTAAGGACGTTGGGGGCTATATTCATTCACGTCATCATGCCACCTTTTACCATTTTACTCTTCACGCCCTATCTATTTTACGATCCTTACATGATGCGATGGAAGCGACACTTGTTTTTGCAAAGACAGCGATTGGCGTTTTAGGAATTTTACCGCTACACTTGACATGTCAGCGATGAAGTATCTTTTTTCATATAGGGACATAAAGCGTCGGTGTCTCATCGACGCATTTGTTAGTTTAATCTTATTAATATACATTAACCACACACTACCACTTTCCATCCTGGCGACTCTTGTTATTGTTTTTTAGATGGTTTGAAATTTCGTGAAGAACATAGAGAAAATTCCTAGACTCCTTGCTATGCCTGATAGTACATAAAAGCTCACAATCACTTACACCATGCCTTACACAATGCCTTCGTCACCAGCTGATGAGGCCCATCACTCTCGCAAACATAGCTCAAGTACAAAGCATACCGAAACATGGTCTGTCTCAACACATCTTCCGACAAATCGTCTCTGCCAATACTAGTCTGCCACTTCTCAACATTCAATTCACCATTCTTTTCCCAAGCCCATGAACTTCCCCGCAGGCCAACCCATAGGGCCATCAGAAATGCTTCATCTATGGGTAGGCCCTTGGGAACACTGCAGCTGGGCGACCAGATTGATGGCCTGCGACGACGGGTTTCGGGGTTACTTGCTGCAGAGACCAGTGTCTCTTGGGCGACGGAGGCGTCGAGAAAAGATATGAGGGTGGAAAATGTGCGTTTGGCGAGAAGGGCGTTGAAGGTGCGTGATGTGAGACGGGCGTTTTTGATAGAGGTGGTGGGCAGGTGTTCCAGAATTTGGATAACAACTTCTGAAGGAAGGTTGTCCATTGCTGGCTTAGTGTTGATCAGTGTTTGAATTTCGTGTAGTATGTTTCCGTGCTGGTTATGTGGAAAGCCGGCGATAGGATATTCTGTTTGGGCCGCTTATACGTATCACAGGAAGCTGGTGACGATTTCCGGATTGCCCGCTATAGAGAAAAGAAAGACAGATGAATGACAAAGAGATCTTGGGGAAAAAAAAGTTCCCGACGAAGCTGCATTTATCTATTCAGCTCCTCAAAGAAAAGAAACAAAGCCATTCGATTTGCTGACTCCCCTCTTTGCTTATTACGGATTTCCTGTCAGCCAGCCAAAGGCTGTACCCCCCCCGGCCCTTAGAGGTTCTCAAAACGACCCCTATCACCGTAAAGATCACTCCCGGTTGGCTGATCATACATGAGGGGAGAGGTTCCACAGAGGTCAGACATGTTGTGTTGGGTTGATGATTAATACGTATTGTGTTTATTGCTGTGTTTGCTTTTCTTAGGAGTATTTCTTCTGGAACATCGTGAATTTTTGGTTGCATGGAAGGATTCATGATGATGAAACCCGTTGCTCTTATGATGGGGCATTTTGGGCCGTATCATAGATTAAATGTCTGTAGATTCTGATAGATATCTCTAGACGAGTCACTCCGGGATTCGCGCCCTTGCATTGACTTGGCATGAAATGACAAATTCACAGGTCCTGAAAACGTCGGATATAACGTCGTTCGTTATCCAAGGCCGATCTGACTCATCTTGCCCCAGCGCGACATGCATCCTAATCCATCAGTGGGTTCAACAACCCCGTTGTTCATCATTCAATATTATAGCGAATTGAATTGAAACGATCCCATGACTGATTCGTCAATCTTCTGTTCCTTAAGATGTTGTCGTCTCCTCCTCCCACCACTCCTTCATCAGCCTTAACCGCCTCGTCCTCTCGCTCGCCATCCTTCTACCCTCGTCTGTCTTCATCATACCCTCGATCAGCAGTAGCTTTTCATCGAAATGCTCCATCGTGTTCTCCAAGGTCCTTCCCTTCGCACCCCCGAAAGCAAACGCTCTTCCGATACCGACCGCTCCAATGGCATCTAGACGATCCGCATCCTGCACAACCGCAAGCTCAGGATACTGTGCTATGAGCTCCTGAGTCTTGGCCGGGTTCTTCACCTCGGATGAGTAGCTGACACCAAGACAGATGGCCTGCACGGTATCTGCGAGGGCTTTAGATGCGCCAAATGAGATGAGAACGTCGGCGACCATGCGTGAAGCGTCCTGTCCCGGAGCGAGGTACTTCTTGTCACCGACATCATGGAGAAGAGCCGATAGGGTGACGAGGTAACGACTGGTTGACGGGGTAAGTGATTGAATATGGTGGGCGAGACTGAGTACACGCTGGATGTGGTGGAAGTCATGAGATGCATCGTAGTTGGACATGTATTCCTTGACATATGTGGTGACTTTTGCGATGAGGGCATCATCAACTTGAAAGTCTTGGGATGTCATGACCGCTGCGTGATGTTTGATGATAATTCCGCCGATAGTAGAGATTCCTTTTTATATGGTGTTGTCAGTCTCGCGGATCCGGAGCGGCGAGGAGAGAAGAACGGTGTCTATTATAGGCCAGTTGAATCGTGAAAATTTTGAATCGTTTGTTGATAAGATTAATTGCTAAGCTCAACTATCTGGTCCCATTTAAAAAAGTGATCGAAATCGCTTCAATTCACGCCTTTTCTGAATTACGCCAACCAAAAGAAGAAGCTGGAATCCTGCAAGAGCTGCTGCCTAATTGTCAATCCAATTTCATGGTCTCTTTGTTCTGAAGAGAAGGAAGACGCGGTGAGAGTAGCGCGTCGGGAAATAGAGGGTTCATGACAACGCGACGGGTGTGCACGTGATGACCAGACGAGATTGCTCAACAAAGCCACTGATAAGTTTGTAGAATTAAGAGATAAATAGATAGATTTGATAGAGCATATCGACGAGCAAGACTGATTTTCTATTGTTGTGAGATTCTGGTAGAACCAAGTTCTGTCTGTAGGTAGACGATGCTTCTGGTTCTCCCTCTACCTCATTTACACTTACACCTGGGCTTGGAGAATCCCCCATCACATCAAATCCACATTTGTTCACAGCAGAATTGCAGAATGTCAAAGAAGTGAACAAGAACAAACTCCGTTGAAAAAGAGTTAGAAGGAAGACTTCCAAGAGCAATGATTTGAATACAAATTTAAGATATGCCGTGCCTCTGACCGCCATATGTGCTTGACTTGAATTCTTCCCCCTTAGTCTGATGACTACCTACCTCAACAGAGCCCATGGGAGTCATCGTCGTATTCAAGAGGTCTTTGCAATCGGGAGAATGAACCCCGGCATTTCCTCCACATGACCATGTTATGCAGCTTCCTTCAAGGCATCACTTACCATGGAACAAGGCAAGGCACTTCTGCAAACATCGATGGCATTGACTTGTTTCTCCCTCCACTTCCGAGATCTTACATGGACGGTTGCTTTTACCCTCTCCTCCCCCCTCGCCATTCTCTCCCTCTTCCTCACATCGCCTCGTGTGACTTCTCTCACCTACCCGCCGAGACTAAGAAACTGTAGCACGCATGCATACATATATGCATGAGGCCGAGTAATGGGTCGTCGATGGTAGGCAGCCTAGACCAAGAAGGTGAAAGGATCCCCTGGAGCACGCGGACGGGCCGCAGATGGAGGGAGGACAGGTACGGCTTTTTGTTATTATTAATTTATTTTCTTATTTCTTACCCCGGAGCGATGAAATTTCCAACTGAATATTCGGTAGAATAAAGAGGCTTGTAATGCTTAGGAATGGATAAGTAAGTGTTCAATTGATAGCATTGGCTGTTCCCATGGAAGTAGACATCCTTCACTACCAAGTAAACTGCACAAGCCTGAGCTGATTTGGCATTACTTAGACACCTGAGACAGGTAGATCTAGGACTCAAGTCCAACTATGAGTCCACATTGAAAGTATCATTTTCAGCTCTCGTCTGTGCAAGTTCATACGCGATGTGGAATTTGGTGTCAATCACATCCCCTCCTTTCGCTCTCGCCCGACTGGTTAGCAACAAAAGGTCTTATTGGCAAAGCCCGGCTCGCACCAGATGTAGCTGTACATTTCTGCAGGCATCATCGCCGGCATATGAGCGACATTCATGCATTTTTCTTCCCCTCCTTCGTGCGAAAGGGACAAACCTACCCAGGTACTGTAGTATGCATCAATTAGTAGTCAATGAGTAGGCCAACGAAGAGGACAGAACGGGAAAAAACAGAGGGCTGGGAAAATGCATGCATGACAGATGGTAACCGATCCAAAGCATTTCGTGATACCATGTCACATAATGCTCTACCAGGGCAGGTTAGTTAGTAATTTTACATGGTAGAGACGAGGTCAAGTCAAAGTTGAGATGTGTGGTGTAGAGTATCCAATTGGTTGAGCTGCAACGTGACGAGCAAGCCAGCCCGGCGTGCTTACCTTCCAATGAGAGCCTGGAGATAGACGCCGGTGGGAAGGGGAGGCACCACCAGTGCACCACCCGTTGTCTAGCGG